>LR753771.1:9647-33260 GCA_902729485.2 Mus minutoides
AGCCATTCGGTATTCCTCAGTTGAGAATTCTTTGTTTAACTCTGTGCCCCACTTTTTAATGGGGATATTTGATTTTCTGGTGTCCACCTTCTTGAGTTCTTTATATATATTGGATATCAGCCCCCTATCTGATTTAGGATTGGTAAAGATCCTTTCCCAATCTGTTGGTGGCCCTTTTGTCTTGTTGAGAGTATCTTTTGTCTTACAGAAGCTTTGCAACTTTATGAGGTCCCATTTGTCAATTCTTGATCTTACAGCACAAGCCTTTGCTGTTTTGTTCGGGAATTTTTCCCCAGTGCCCATATCATCGAGGCTTTTCCTCACTTTCTCCTCTATAAGTTTCAGTGTCTCTAATAACCTCATTTTTAAATGAGCATAGTACTAAACAGAAAATTCTTTTAAAAAAGTAAACTCAGGGCCTAAGAGCACTGATTCACATAGACTGAAACAACAGCCATGGAGACCACATGAGTCTGGCTCATGTCCTTTATCTCTGTGTTATGGTTGTGTTGTTATTCCTGTAGGACTCCTACAAATAAGAGTTGTGGGTGCTCTGACTCTTTTTCCTGCTTTTTTGGCCCTTTTTTTTCCTCCTGAGATGCTTTATCCAGCTCTGATTTGAAGTTTTGTGCCTAGTCTCATTGAAACGTGTTATTCCTTATTAAGTTAATATCCCTTGGAAGCCTGCTCTATTATGAAAGTAAATAGATGAGGGTAACTGGGAGGTTTGAGAGAAGGGGATAGAGGAGAAACTTCAGTACAAATGTGTGACAGAATAATACATTTAAAAATACAAAGAAAAAAGGAGAGATAAATGCTCAACATTAGTCATCAAAAAATGCAAATTAAAAGTAATTTGAGATTTCATCTAACAGCATTCAGAATAATAAAGATAAAATAAAGCAAATAATATTTCATGCTAGTGAGGATGTGGAGTAAGGCAGCACTCATCGATTGTTGGCCATAGTGCAAACTTGTACAGCTACCATGGAAATCAGTGTGGCATTTCCTCAGAAAGAATAGAATTGATCATCTTCAAGATCCAGCTGTACTACTTTTGGTCATATAGCCAAAGAATTCTTCATCATACTACATATACAACTTCCTGAACCATGTTAATTGCTGCTCTATTCATATTAATCCATAAATTTGAGACAACCTAGATGTCTATAAACAGATGAATGGATTTAGAAAAGATGATAGATTTGTACAAGGTAATATTACACTGCTGCTTAAAAAATGGAAATCATGAGATTCTCTGTTAGATAGATGGAAATAGAAAAATAATCATCCAGAAGGAAGTAATTCAGACACAGAAAGGGAAATATTTTATGCATACACTTCCATGTGCATGTTAGCTATTAAATCACTGATGACCAAGCTACAATCTATAAAACCTCAGAGCTTAGGTAAAAAGTATGGAAACAGTGGGCAGAGACACATGTCCCTTGAAGGGGAGCATGGAATAGCTATGTATTGTTAAGTGAGGGGTGCAAGGGAGGAATTAGACTTGGAAGATCAAATGGGAAAGGACAAATCAGAGTATGAAATGGAGAAAATAATAGGGACAGACAGCTAAAGTTAAGTGCTATATGAGGGTCTTATAGAAACATATTACAGTAGAAGCTTCCTACTATAACTGAAGCAACATTTATAAAAAAGAAAGCATTTAATTGAGGTTTTCTTACAGTTTCATATGCTTAGTCCATTATCATCATGGAGGGAAGCATAGTGGTAAAGGTAGAAATGGTGCTAGAGAAGTAGCTGAGAGCTATGTCTTGATCCACTTCCTGAAAGAGTGACTATAGACTTGCCATGGGCTGTTGAAATGAAAAAGTCTATCCCAAGTGACACCCATCTTCCACAAAAGTCACATATCCTAATATATTCAAATAGTACCACTTGCTTATGACCAAGCATTCAAATCTATGGGCCTATGTGATCCATTTTTATTCAAACCACTGTAAGCGCAACTGTATATCTCACATCACCAAATAAAACTGCGATTTGTTGGCAATGGGGATTCAATGGAAACCACCAAACAACCTAGATTGTTGCAATGGCTAGTGGCTGCTCTCCACAAACTGGGAAGACTTCATTGCAAAAGACAACACTTACACAACTCATTGAACAAGGAGAATATAAGCTGGTACTTATATGGACTCTTTAATCCAACTGACTAGTGTTTTTGCTACTGGAAGGTAAGCTGCATGCTGCCAAAGGAGAAACATAACATGAGACAAAGGAGAAGCATAAACACCAACCGAGCTACAAACCATTTGATATATAAGTGAGTACTGACAGGAAGATATGCTACTGAAATTGAAACGCGAAGCTTGGGGGAGGAAAGCGTTTGTGGGAGTAAACAACCAATAGCTAATTATATTTAAAGTCCAGGATAAAAGAATGAGCCCATGTACAACACTATTTGGATGACTAAGAACCTTAGATTGGAAAGTGCTCTGGACTAGAGGAAAACCATATAACCATATAAAATGACTCCTAATGACATTCTGCTAAACTCAGAGATAAGTGCCTTGCTCAGCAGTGTCATCAGAGAAGATTCTTTCTATAGCATATGGGAACAAATACAGAAACCACCAGGCAAATAATGCACAGACCACAAGAGAACTTGGTACACTCAGTCCTAAACAGAATGTTTCCCTGAAAGCCCTTCCTGTAGACCAGAACCCCACCTAAAAGAGGAGGCAGAAGTAGTGCAGGAGCCAGATGGGATGGATGACACAAAGGAACTTATAAAATCAGCACTATGGGTGCACATATGAACTCATAGAGATTGAAGCTGCATTGACAGGGCATGTATGATTCTAAACCAGAATGGGGTTCTAGAGCTGAAATGAGAAGTAAACACATTCTTCCATCTCTCACCCAGAAGCTATCTCCAATTGATATGCATCTGAAAATGCAAACTTAGTTTTCTTCAAGAGACTAAAAACAAACTTCTCTTAAAGGTCCAATATTAGATGATCAATAGAAAATGAACTCAAAGGCATCTTTTGAGCTTCCTTGTGTCATATCAAGACTTCTAAAAATATCTATAATTTTGTCTTTATATATTTTATGGGATTCCTAATTGTGTGAACAAGCGTGTTTCTGTGTATATATGGTTCTTCTGCCTTTTCTTGACCTATTTTCCTTCTGTTTGTTTATTTTTGTCCTGTTTCACTTTGTTATTTGTGTTTTATTTTGTTATAATTTATTTTATGATCTCTTAGGTATCATTTTTTTCTAATGAGAGACAGAAAAGGTGAAGGAATGGGATGGTATATGGTGAGAATCTGGAAGAAGTACAAAGAGATAAAACTACAATTAGAGTATGTTTTACTAAAAATATTTTCATTAATATATGATAGAGGATATAAAGTAAATATCAGTGTAGTATATTTGAAAATGGATGTGATATTCTAAGAATATGGAACATAAAAAATTAAATTAAGTTTTCGGTGAATGGTTTTAGGTATAAAGAGAGAATCATGAAAAAAGTATCCAGAATTCAGTAAAACAAAACAAAACAAAACAACAACAACAACAAAACCCAAAAAAGATGAAAAAATGTGGAAGATAATGTATTTAGTGTTCCAATGCAAATATCTAACTTTCATTTGTTCAATGCTGTTATTTTGTATTATGCAGAGATCAGTTTTTTAAAATAGTGTTCAATAAAACACTTGTGAAATGTACAGATATAAAGTACGGTATCTACATACAGGCCTCCCATCCCTTCCTCTCCCCATATATCTATTTATTAATGATTTATCACAGACTCAAATTAAAAAAAAAAAAAAAACAATAAGCACTTATGAAGTGTATAATCTCCAAATAATCTGTGACATGAATTTAGTGATTACTATAGAACAAGGAAACTGAATAAATTTGTGGGTCATTTTATAACTGATAAGAATCTTGCCAGCATAATAATAAACAAAGCAGACTAGGCATATGCTGATAGAAAAATTTGCTATTTGTCTACAGTTCAAACCAAACCAGACTATATATAAACAATATTATAAAGATAAGCACATATATCAGTCTCTTCTCTTGGTGGATCATTCAATTCCTTGCCTTTTCTGACCTCTTCTACTTCACTTTTCCCTTTCTTTCTTTCTTTCTTTCTTTCTTTCTTTCTTTCTTTCTTTCTTTCTTTCTTTCTTTACATTTTTGGCACTGGAAAACAAACATTCCATTGTATTTGCTAGGCAAGTACATAGAAAGAACTCTTCAGAGTATAGGCAGCCTGTATAAATGATGCAAAATATTATATTTATTTGAAAGTCACCTGAATTATAGCGTTCATTTGTTTTGCACATATCTTAATCATATTATATAACATAGTATAGCAAAACATACCATAGCACATTTAAGGTTAGAGGGATTGTGGGGGGATATTTGGGGGAAACTTGATATTCTTCCTATTATATTGCGTTGTTAACAAACCCAAAAAACCTAGATCACACGTATATTTATTGCAGGTTCTGTAAGGCAAAGGACACTGCCAATAAGACAAAACAGCAACCAACAGATTGTGAAAAGATCTTTAACAATCCTAAATCTGATAGGGGTCTAATATTATATGTATGTATATATATATATATATATATATATATATATATATATATATATATATCAAGAAGTTAGACTCCAGAAAACCAAGTAACCCTATTAAAAATGGGGTACAGAGCTAAACAAAGAATTCACAAATGAGGAATACCTAATGGCTGGGAAGTACCTAAAAAATCTGCAACATTCTAAATCATTATGGAAATGCAAATCAAAACAACCCTGAGATTCCACCTCACACCAGACAGAATGGCTAAGATCAAAAACTCAGGTAACAGTAGATGCTGGCAAGGATATGGAGAAAGAGGAACACACCTCCATTGTTGGTGTGACTGCAAGCTGGTACAACCACTCTGGAAATCAGTTTGGCAGTTCCTAAGAAAATTGGATATAGTACTACTGGAAGATCCAGCAATACCACTCCTGGGCATATATCCAAAAGATGCTCCCACATGCCATAAGAATACATGCTCCACAATGTTCATAGCAGGCTTATTTATGATAGCCAGAAGCAGGAAAGAACTCAGATGTCCCTCAACAGAGGAATGGATACAGAAATTGTGGTATATTTGCACAATAGAGTACTACACAGCTATTGAAACCAATGAATTTATGAAATTCTTAGACAAATAGATGGATGTGGAGGATATCATCCTAAGTGAGGTAACACAATCACAAAGGAACACACATGATATGTACTCACTGATAAGTGATTATTAGCCCAAAAGCTCAGAATACTTCTTATAAGGGAGGATAAAATACCCATGGAAAGAGTTACAGATAAAAAGTTCTGAGTAGGGGCTGAAGGAACTACCATCCAGATGCCACGGACCAGGCTCAGTGGGCTTTCCTCAATCTGTGTGAATCAGGGTCTTGGATAGATGGGCATAGAGTTGGTGAGAATTGACAGACATACAGTGAAATGAGAGATTGTGCTGAATCTGAATGTAATTTGTCAAATTGAACATCAAACTTTTTTGTAAATATTTTTTATTAGATATTTTCTTAATTTACATTTTGAATGCTATCCCGAAAGTTCCCTATACCTCCCCCCACCCTGTTCCCCTACCCACCCACTCCCACTTCTGGGCCCTGGCGTTCCTCTGTATTGGGGCATATAAAGTTTGCAATACCAAGGGGACTCTCTTCTCAATGATAGCCTACTAGGCCATCTTGTGCTACATATGTAGCTAGAGTCATGATCTCTGGGGATTCTGGTTAGTTCATATTGCTGTTCCTCTTTTAGGGTTGCAGACCCCTTCAGCTCCTGGGTTACTTTCTCTAGCTTCTCTGTTGGGGGTCCTGTGTTCCATCATATAGATGTTTGTGAACATCCACTTCTGTATTTGCCAGGCACTGGCATAGCCTCATAGGAGACAGTTATATCAGGGTCCCTTCCACAAACTCTTGCTGTCCTATGCAACAATATCTGGGTAAAATCAACCAAGATGAACTCTCAATTCTGAATATCTATGCTCCGAATACAAGGGCAGCCACCTTCATTAAAGAAACTGTAGTAAGTTCATGTTATTCTTCCACCTATAGGGTTGAAGACCCCTTCAGCTCCTTGGGTACTTTCTCTAGCTCCTTCCTTGGGAGTCCTGTGTTCCAATTAATATCTGACTGTGAGCATCCACTTCCGTGTTTGCCAGGCACTGGTATAGCCTCCCACGAGACAGCTATATCAGGGCCCTTTCAGCATTATCTTGCTGGCATATGCAATAATGTTTATTTTTGGTGGCTGATTATGGGAAGGATCCCTGGAGCTGCAGTCACTGGTTGGTCCATCCTTTTGATTCAGCTTCACACATGATCTCTGTAATTCCTTCAATGTGTGCTTTGTTCTTAATTCTAGGAAGGGGCGAAGAGACCACATTTTGAACTGCATTCTTCTTGAGTTTCATGTGTTTAGTAAATTGTATCTTGGGTAGTCTAGCTGCACATATGGAAGAAGATGGCCTAGTTGGCCATCATTGGGAAGAGAGGCCCCTCGGTCATGCAGACTTTATATGCCCCAGTACAGGGGAACGCCAGAGCCATTATGTGGGAGGGAGTGGGTAGGGGAGCAGGGCAGGGATGAGGGAGGGTATGGGGAACTTTCTGGATAACACTTGAAATGTAAATGAAGAAAATATCTAATAAAAGAAAAATAATAATAAAAAAAAGAAAAAGAAACTGTAGTAAAGCTCAAAGCACACATTTCACCTCACACAATAATAGTGGGAGACTTCAACACCCCACTCTCGCCAATGGACAGATCCTGGAAAAAGAAACTAAACAGATACACATGGACACTAACAGAAGTTATGAAACAAATAGATTTAACAGATATCTACAGAACGCATCAAACTTTTTATACAGAAGAAAATATGGAAGTTAGGTGACACATCAGCAAGATAGAAATGAGGTTACTGGATGCTTAATGACTCTTACCCAAAACAGAGGAATGTAAAAGAATAGCAGGAAATGAGCAAGAAAAAACTGAGACAAAGTCAGCTCTATCTAAGGTCAGCTATATTCTTAGAAGCCAGGTGTAAGGTCTTTGCACTCCCTGGGCAAGGGTTTTTACACCCAAGTCATGGTTCTAATTAGGGAGTTCTGCTCTAGCTAACCTTCTCATGAATAATGCAATACTCTAAAACCACAGCCCTATCTACTTCCTAAACCATTGTAAATTCCTGTATATGGTAGCGACTTGGCTTTTATTCTAAATGTTAGTGGGGGGGGGGGCTTTCTACTAATAAGTCATGTAGTCTGCATACATAACTATAATAAGAATTCTAAAATTACTTTGCTAAGCTTGCCCTGAGATTTCTAACTCTATGTAGTAGATAGTAATGCCTGATTTTGTTCACTATCTCTTTTACAATACTAAAGGTAATTCTGAATGTCACTGTATAGGCAACATTCTTACTGAATTCCAAGCCTAGGGTCGGCTCAAGGACTACCTAGGGTATTGATAAAGGCCAGGAAGCAAAGTTCAATTTTGCTTAGGCATTTGGCAAGTCATTCTTTGGAGACACCTATAACAAAACAATACTGAAAGGAAGCACACATATGCTATGGGATGCCACAGTTCCAGGAGACTAAATTTTGGTGAAACTCGTTGCCTCAGGACTGCTTCCAGGTTTCTAACCCAGTCAAGCAAGTCACTACTAGAGTGGATGTAGCATCCAGAGACTGCCCCACTTGGGGATCCATAACATAAAAAAGCACCAAACCCAGACACTATGGCAGATGCCAACAAGAGCTTTCTGACAGGATCCTGATATAGCTGTCTCCTGAGATACTCTTCCATTACCTGGCAAATACAAAAGTGGATGCTCACAGTCATCCATTGGACAGAGCACAGGGTCCCTAATGAAGGAGCTAGAGAAAGCACCCAAGGTGCTGAAGGGATTTGCAGCCCCATAGGAGGAATATCAATATGAACTAACCAGTACTCCAGAGCTACTTGAGACTAAACCACCAATCAAAGAAAACACATGGTGAGACTTGTGGCTCTAGCTGCATATGCAGCAGAGTATGGCCTAGTCAGCCATCAATTGGAGGAGAGGCCTTTGGTCCCGTGATGCTTCTGTGCCCTAGTATAGGGGAATGCCAGGGCCAGGAATGGGCTTGGTAGGTTGTGGAGCAGGGGGAGGCTGGATAGGAGATTTTTGTGAGGGGAACTAGGAAAGAAGATAACATTTGAAATATAGATGAAGAAAATATCTAATAAAAATATATTAAAAGTATATTTTATATCACAAGATTTCTTTCTAGATCACAAAAAGACACATTTTCATGTGAAATTCTTATGGAAAATTATTGCATCATGTAATGCCAAATTACACTTTTCTTCCTGTGACTTTATACTTTATCCTGCCAACGTGGAAATAAAGTTTAATGATCTCGCATCTCATTAAAAGTTAAATATTAAATAAAACTAAATATGTAGACATTTTGGGAAAACATACTGAAACTTTAACATAAGTATATTTATTTGGCAATACCATCATTTCTTGATTGTCAAATATGAATATAAATATAACTTTTAACTAATTTTATGTATTGAAAATTTTTATTCTGAAGACAGGGAAATGTATTTTATGTATAATTGTCAGAACAGAATTTAAGCTTAAGCGATGAAAATAATATAGGAGTACAATAAGATTCATGGTGATTTAAAAATAAATTGGGTCCAAACTTCTGTATATCTGCTATTTTGAAATGATTAGCTGAAATTCTTTTCCAGTAAAATGGTTAGATAGCCACTTTCTTCTTACCATGTACCTACTTAATTTAGTTTTAATCTATTTTCTAAATATAAAATAAATGTAAATTTGTTTATCTTACCACACAACTTAAATATATATTAAAATTCTGTTGTAGGTAAACTTGTGATGGCACAACTACACATTTAGTCAATTTAATATTATTTGAACAACCACATTGTAATTATGTTTGATTAAGAATTGGAGGATGCTAGGTTACCACATTGAGGATGAAATTTCCTAGTTCCATCCATTTGCCTGCAATTTTAATGATGTCCTTGTTTTTAATAGCTGAGTAGTATTACATTATATAACTGAATTGTATTGTCTTTATCCATTATTCAGCTGAAAGATATCTTGGTTGTTTCCACCTTCTAGCTATTACAAATAAAGCTGCTATGGACATAGTTGAGCAAGTATCCTTGCAGTATGGTAGAAAATCTTTTGGATATATGCCCAGGAGTGGTATAGCTATATCTTGAAGTAGTACTCTTTGTCTGACTAACTATCACATTGATTTCTGGAGTGGTTGTACAAGTTTGCATTCCCACCAGCAATGGGGAAGTGTTACCCTTTCTAAATGTCTTCTCCAATATGAGCTGTCAGTTGAGTATTTGATCTTAGCCATTCTGACTGATGTAAGTTGGAATTTCAGAGCTATTTTAATTTGTATTTTCCAGATGACTGAGGACATTTAAGTGCTTTTCAGTCATTAGAGATTCCCATGTTGATAATTCCCTGTCCAGTTATGTATGCCATTTTTAAATTGGGTTATTTGTTTTGTTCATATGTTATATACTTACTTATAAATGGATATTAGGCATAAAATACATCCACAGACCCAAAGAGACAAAATAACAGGAAGAGTACAAGGGAGGATGCTTGAATCTCACACAGAAGAGAAAGTAAAATGGAGGAGAGGGGATTAGGTAGAGGGGATTTGGAGAGAGCCTATGGGAGAGGACTAGGAGAGTGAATGGAAATCAGAGTCTGGCTGTGGATCTCTAGGATATGCAAGAGACCTGGGATTGGAAAGTCTCCAGGGAGCCTATGAGTGTGACTTTAACTGGTAGGCTTAGCAGTGGGGAGTATTCATCCTGATGTGGCCACCTCCTTTATAGCCAGACTGAACTCCCATTAAAGGGATATAGACAACAACCTGCAAAACTTTTGACCAAAACTTATCTTGCTTATAAGAAGTTCAGGGACAAAGATCTAAGAGAGACTGAGGGAGCAGGCAACAAATGACTAGGCAAACTGGAGACACATCCCATAGGCAATAGCCAGTCCCTGATACTAGTAATGATATTCTGTTATGCTTGCAGACAGGAGTCTGGCATAACCCTCCTCCGAGATGCTCCAGAAAAAACAAGCAGATCTACCTCACATAGACCAAACATATTCCATTGAGATAAGTACACCTGCTAATCGATAACCTAATTTCCTACCTGTTACCTGTTCCAGAGGATGGGATTCCTCTCCTGTTCCCTACAATTGGGACCTCCCTCACCCCACCCACCAAGTCTTAATGGTTTCAAATGTATACCTAAGATTTTTTTTCTTTCAAATATACTTAACTTTATTATCTAACTCTAAAAGATATGCAATTGTTTCAACATTTTGCCAATCCTAGGTGTTTACCCAAAGTCTACATCTAGGACAGCAACCTAGAGATATTCAATCTGTTCTCACAGACACAGACACAGACACAGACACAGACACAGACACAGACACAGACACAGACACAGACACAGACACAGACACAGACACAGACATAGACACAGACACAGGTGCTTCTCCTTCCTACCAACAGATGGTTCCAATGGCCTTGGACAGCAAGGAAATAGCCAACTCTCCTAAGACTGGACTAATATCCTCATCCACATTTTCTTAGATTTCCCAGAGACATATCACCCCAAAGTTGTCAGGAATTAGCTAAAGATCATGATGACCCTACTCCTGTTTTATTGTCCCCTCTTTCTAGTTCCTCTATTTTTAATTAAACCAAAATGGAGGAATACTAACAAAATGGGGGAATACTAGCATTACTTCTTGACTCTGTTCCACAGTTACCTGTAAATAACCAGGTATGCCTGGTTTACTATAAAAGGGGCTCTTTGACCCCTCTTATCTCTTACTCCTTTACTCTCTGCCTCTCTCTCCCTATCCCCCTCCTCCCTCTATTTCCAAGTGTTCCTGGGTAGACTTCTCTCTCTCTCTCTCTCTCTCTCTCTCTCTCTCTCTCTCTCTCTCTTTCTCTCTCTCTCTCTCTCTTCTCTCTCCCTTCTCTCTTCCTCTATCTCTACTCTCTTCTCAACTCCCCTTCCTATGCCCTAAGTAAACTATTCTATATTATACCTGCCTTGTGGCTGGCACCTCGGGGTGGGGGGAAGGGCCCACAGAGGCCCCTCCTACCAGTTTACCATACCTCACTAAATCAAACACATCCTTGGCTCTTACTCTTTTGCTTTTCTTTCTTTCTTTTTTTTTTTCATAAAACAACAACTATACTTTAGGATTATAAAATCTAGTCATTAGGTTTGTTCTTAAAAATTCATTTCATTTGATCATCCTAATGAAATATTATTCCTAACACATTTTCATATAATCCATGATTTTTCATAATATAAATTGCATCTTGATTACCAAAGAGCAATATTTTTTCTAATGCCAATTTAAATTTTCAAATTAACATGTGTTAGCACATTCTGAATTTTGAAATGCTTGCTATCAGCTATGCCTTAATTTGCATTTTATATAATATCCTTTTGCTATCCTTGTCCCACATTTAAAATTTTATTACCTATAAAGTTGAGTTTTCAGTTTGAAGTTGACTTAGAATTATAATGTCCTGTTTCTTTTCTTGATTTTGAGCATATTAATCTGTATTTCACAAAAATCAAAGGAATTACAAATGTCACTGCAAAAATCAGCACTTTATGTTTTAAATATATATTTTTGTGAAAAGTTATATTACTAGGTTTTGTGTTTAGATATTGCTTATGCATCTGTAGTTTGTTCCTAGATTATGTTAAATGAGAAGACAACACTATGATGGTATCTCTCATATGGATGATTTTCAGGTATGCCAAATTGCTTATTCTGTATTGACCTGAGCACACTATCATCAGATTTCCTAGCAACTTGAGTTGATATTATCAACTATTTTTAAATAATCTATTTTTTAAATTTTTTTGTCAATTTGTTTTTCTTGAATGTGTGTCTGTGTAAGAGTGGTGGATCTACTAAAGCTGGAGTTAAAGACAGTTGTGAGCTGCCTCATGGGTTCTGGGAATGGAACTGTGGTCCTCTTGAAGAACAGCCAATTGCTCTTAAAACACTCAGACTTCTCTATATCCCCATTGCTCTTAAATACTGAGACTTCTCTATATCCCCATCACTATGTATTTTAATTACTATGATACATAGCAATTCACATTTCAAAGATGGTTCCCTGGACTAGTAATTTACTAAAGAAAAAGAGGAAGGAAAGAAGGAAGGAAGGAAGGAAGGAAGGAAGGAAGGAAGGAAGGAAGGAAGGGAGGGAGGGAGGGAGGGAAAAAGGAAGAAAGGAAGAAAGAAAGGAAGGAAGGAAGAAAGAAAGAAAGAAAGAAAGAAAGAAAGAAAGAAAGAGAAGGAAAGAAGATAACATTTGAACTGAGTTATGGAATCTAATATTGTTTAAGTCAAAGAGGATTATTATTACCTTTTCATATAAGAATCTGTGTTGTATAGACTCAAATTCCAGTGGATATTCAGAAATAAACATACAGTAGGTCCTCACTGCTACATAAAACAACAGTCAATAAAAAAATACAAAGCTGTGCAACTATGTAGCCCAGTCCCGAATGCTATATGCATAAAATGCTCCCACACCTATAGCTCAGAGAATGTATGGAAGGAGGGAGAAGAAATTTTCTAAGAGCCAGAGGATCAGAATGTTTGTTATGAGATATGTCTCCTAAAAATATCAAAAGCTACACCAATAAAATCTCACCAGCATGACTACCTAAATATGAGCTGAACAAAGATGAAATCAATAGACTAGCCAGCATGAAAGAAGGAAAAGCCACAAGGCCTTAAGCCTACACAAAGAGCTAGAGTATATAAATATAATGCTTATTTTCCTGGTAAGCTTATTGTCTCAAAGGCTTACTACTGAGTGAGCTCACCCTTTCTAGTTCTTTCTGAACTCTGACTCTTTCAACTCAGCTGTTCTGGTCCAAACTCCCCTCTAAGCTGACTGATTCAATCTCACTTCTTTCTCTTGGCTTCTCATTGACTCGTTTTGTTTGGCCTCAAACTAACTCTGGCAATTTCTTCTAATTTTCTGGGTCCCTCTTAGCCTAGGATTTCAAATGCCTCTGCTGACCTACATTGAACTGCATGACCTCATAAATAAACCCTAACACTAACTCCACTATACTGTACTCACTGCAGTTACTAACAACTTACTGAACAAACTGAATAGAACTGAAAAGAACTCTAATAGCTGTCTCATATTAGGCTATGCCAGTGCCTGGCAAATACAGAAGTGGATGCTCACAGTCATCTATAAGATGGAACACAGGGCCTCCTATGGAGAACCTAGAGAAATCACCCAAGGAACTGAAGGGGTCTGCAACCCTATAGATGGAACAACAATATGAACTAACCAGTACCCCCATAGCTTGTGTCTCTAGCTGCATATGTAGCAGAAAATGGCCTAATCGGTCATCACTGAAAAGAGAGGCCCCTTGGTATTGCAAACTTTATATGCTCCAGTACAGGGGAATGCCAGGGCCAAGAAGTGAGAGTGGGGAATGGGTGGGTAAGGGAACAGGGCAGTGGGATAGTATAGGGAACTTTCGGGATAGCATTTGAAATGTAAATTAAGAAAATATCTAATAAAGAAAAAAAAAAAAAAAACACTCTACTCCATGCAACTGAACTAACCCGTCTCACTTCCTTTATTGATTTTAAGCAAACTATCATTCCTGTGCTGCTCTCATGAGAGTTGGGCATATCCCATCTTTGACACATTTTGTAAAATCTTTCTCTAGTTCATTACTTTTCCTGCCCCTAAATTAGACCTCACTATCCAACATGGCTGTTTCCTTATACAAAATAAGATGTGTACTAAGGGTATGCCTGTTTTCTAGCTAAAGCAGCCATGTTACTGGTTTAAAATTTCTCTACAACTGGTAAATAAAGGATGCTGAAAGTGGAAGAAAATGTCTTCCCCTGAGAAGTACTGACAAGTGAATACTGATTGATTATGCAATACCAAATTGTCAGCCCTGAAAACATACATACAAGTAACATTATATAGACTGGGCATGCTATATTTGGAATAAGTGTGTGTGTGTGTGTGTGTGTGTGTGTGTGTGTGTGTGTGTGTAGTCTTCAAAGTGTCAGTTTCATCTATATAACTATATACCAATATATCAAACCAATCTCTTTCCCTTGTAATGTATGTAGTATTATAGCTCTGATGTGCACAAAGTTTCTAGAGATCCTATTGGGCGTAGTGACCTCAATGAATTCCTACTGAATGAAATGTCTTGTATGAGGCTATGCCAGTGCCTGGCAAATACAGAAGTGGATGCTCACAGTCATATGATGGAACACAGGGCCCCCAATGGAGAAGCTAGAGGAAAAAACCCCAGGAGCTGAAGGGGTCTGCAACCCTATAAGAGGAAAAACAATATGAACTAACCAGAACCCCCAGAGCTTATGTCTCTAGCTGCATATGTAGCAGAATATGGCCTACTCAGCCATCATTGAGAGGAGAGGCCCCTTGGTATTGCAAACTTTATATGCCCCAATACAGGAGAGCGCCAGGGCCAAGAAGTAGGAGTGGGTGGGTAGTGGAGCAGGGCGAGGGAAGTGTAGAGGGAACTTTCAGGATAGCATTTGAAATGTAATTAAGAAAAAAATCTAAGAAAGAAAGAAAGAAAGAAAGAAAGAAAGAAAGAAAGAAAGAAAGAAAGAAAGAAAGAAAGAAAGAGAGATATGTTTGGTTGTGCTGATAAGAGACCAGTTTGGAACTTGAATTCAGAAAATGAGATAGATTCAATTAATAAGCTCATAGTTTTCATAGTTTGAAATCATCAGCAGTATTTTATAATTCTATATAACTGAATAGAATAAGTAACCCCCAGGGAAAGAATATTGAATCCCAAATCAGTAATTAATATTTTCATAAACATGTTTCCTGGTTTGGTGAGTTTGGTTGGAATAAGGTTGTGTTGATTCTAACACTGAAGGCTATAGTGAGCTGTAGTTGCATTCCTTAACATTGTAAGGTGTTGGAGTGTCACACCTCTTTGGAGGCCTCTTTTAAAGGACACTTGCATGTGAATCTGAATTCTTCATTATTTGAAAAAGTAATACCAATACAAACAAAATAAGGTGCATACTTACCAAACACAAATCATCAGGAGATGAAAGAAGAATCCAAGTGAAAGGTCATTGGAATCCTTATAAATTGTCCTTAATCATTTCCCTCCTGCTTAATATGTACTTATTATATGCTGGGCATTTTTTAGATATAAATATGTGCTTGAAAAAATACATAGTTTGGAAAACACCTGTTCTCATTAATTATTCACTTGTCAATGCACATTTTTTATTAAATATTTTCTTGATTTACATTTCAAATGCTATTCATAAAGTCCCCTATAACCTTCCCCTACCCTGTTCCCCAATCCACTCACTCCTGCATCCTGGCCTTGGCTCGATGCAAATTTTTTGTATCTAGACTCGACTTATTAAAAAATAAATATTCATGTTTGTTTGGGTCTGAGTTACCTCACTTAGGATGATACTTTCTAGTTCTATCCATTTGCCTGGAAAAGTCAGGATGTCCTCTTTCTTAATAGCCGAGTAGTATTCCATTTTTTTTTAAATGAACTACATTTGCTGTATTCATTCTTCTGTTGTGGGACATCTAGATTTTTTCCAGTTTCTGGCTATCACAAATAAGACCTCTATGGACATAGTGGAACAGGAGCCCCTGTGGCATGGTGGGGCATCTTTTGGGTATATTACCAAGAGTGATATTTCTGGGTCTTCAGGTAGATCTATTTCCAAATTTCTTAGAAACCTCCAGATTGATTTCCAGAATGGTTGTACCAGTTTGCAATCCCACCAGCAATGGAGCAGTGCTCCTCTTTCTCTATACCCTCTTCAATATGTGTTATCACCTGAGGTTTTAATCTTAGCCATCCTAACTGGTATAAGGTGAAATCTCAGGGTTGTTTTGATTCACATTTCTCTGATCACTAAGGACTTTGAAAATTTCTTTAGGTTTTTCTCAACCATTCAAGATTCCTCAGTTATGAATTCTTGGTTTAGTTCTATACCCCCTTTTGTGGGAGTGGGTGGGCAGGGAAACAGGGCGGTAGGAGGGGGGAGGGAACTTTCGGGATAGCATTTGAAATGTAAATTAAGAAAATATCTAATAAAATAATTGGAAAAAAAACCTCAGGTGACAGAAGATGTTGGTTAGGATATGGAGAAAAAGGCACATTCTTCCATTGCTGGTGGAATTGTAAGTTGGTTCAACTACTCTTGAAATCAATCTGGCAGTTCCTCAGAAAATTAGAAAAAGAAAATTGAAGAACCAGGTGTACCACCTCTAAACATATAAAAGATTCTCCAACATATCACACAGACTGTCACAGACCCTCTCAAGTCCCTTGTCTGAGTGGGTCGAGTTCTCTTGAGCAAGTGGGCAGGATTCGGTGAATGTGGGTGACAAACAGACTTACACACAAGGGAGTGTGTAATATCTGCGTGTAATTGTGAGATTAAGCACCAAACTTTTATACAGTGGGGAGGAAGCCAGGCGAGGTACATCCATCAAGTTACAATGACACAATACAATAGGAATGAATACATCAAAAGGACTTACAGGAGCCAGGCAATGTTTACAGTAAATAGTAAGGCAGCTCTGTTTAGGATCAGCTACTGACAAAGATTTCACATCCTAGTTACAATTGTGCCTTTTTCTTTGAGCCTTGTGAGAACTAATCAACAGGGGGTTCTGCACACAACCCTCTGTTTACTAGGTCCAGGTAGATTCTAAAGAAAGAGTTTACCAGCTTGTTAATTATCTGCTAAGTAGTCTGTTTTCTACCTGGCTATAATGAGGATTTCCTCTGTTAGTGGGAGATCTATTTGTTCCCTAAAACTATTGTTCCTAGCAAGCATTCTGCAGACTGATTCTGAGCTACTTTTGGCTTCTCTCTATGTAATGCTAATTAGCTTCCCTGTCTCTAGATACTGAATTCCCACCGAAAATCAAGAATTCTCTAGGACTGTTGGAACGTTGGGAGTCTTAGCTTATGTCAAGATTCATTCTATGCTTAATATAAAAATTCCCACTGAATGATCTATGCACCAGACTAAATTCAGGGATAAAACTGGTTGTGAGAATGTCTTCCCAGGAGAATGAGTTCCTTTTGAAACCCATGTGTCTCATGAGTGCTTGTAGGTTTTTAGGCCTACCAAGCTCTGCACTGGGATGTCCGTGGCAACAGACACCTGCTCCACTATGTTTATATCAATCTTATTTATGATAGCCAGTAACTGGAAATAACTCAGATGTCCCTCAATGAAAGAATGGATACAGAAAATGTGGTTCATCTACACAATGGAATATTACTCAGCTATTAAAAACAATGACTTCAGTAATTTTGCAGGCAAATGTATGGAACTAGAAAGTATCACCTGAGTGATTAAACCCATACCCAAAGAACATACATGGTAAGTACTCACTAACATGTGAATATTAGACCAAAAGTTCAGAATTCCCATGACACAACTCACAGACCCTATGAAGCTTAATAAGAAGAAAAGCCAAAGTGTGAATGGTTGAATTCTTCTTAGAAAGGGGAACACAATTATCAAGGGAGACAGATAGAGTGAAATACCTGGGTGGTAGACAGTAGGGGAAGGTGGAAATTTGTGGCAGGATCAGGTATTGGAAGAGACTGGAGAAAATCCAGAGAGCCAGGAGAATGAATAGTAATATGGAGCAATGGGTGGGTGGGGAATGGGGGTCACCACTTGAATATTTCATATACCAGGGATGTGAGAGGATACCAGAAACCAATGTGGATGACATAAGCCAAAATGCCCAGCAGTGGGGAGATAGAACCTGAAGAGACCACTTCTAGTAGATAGACTTTGCCTCCTGTTGAGGGATGGGGCCACTCACCCATCTCAAAAATTTTAATCCAGAATTGTTCCTATCTAAATGACATTCTGGGACAAAAATAGAGCAGAGAAGAAAGGAAAGGCCATCAGGGACTGCCCCACATTGGGATCTATCCCATTCACAGACATCAAACTCAGAAACTGTTGTGGATGCCAAAATGTTTGCAGACAGGAACGGGGTATGTCTGTCCTCTGAGATTCTCTGTCAACACTTAAGTAAGATAGAAGCCAATACTCACAGGCAACCATTGGACTGAGCCCAGGGACACCACTGGAAGAGTTATGGGAAGGACTGAAGGTGCTGAAGGGGATTGCAATTCTACAGGGAGAACAACAGAATCAAATATCTGGACCCCTCAGAGCAACCAGAGACTAAACCACCAAGCAAAGAATATATATGGGCTGCTCCATGAATCCTCTACATTGTAGCAGAGTTCTTCCTTATCTGGCATAAGAGAGGGGAGGTGCTTATTCTGTGGATGCTTGATACCCCAGAGATGGGAGATATTAGAGGGATGAGGACACAGTGAGTGGGTGGGTAGAGGAGCACCTTCTTAGAACAAAAAGGGAGGGGCTAGGGTGGTGTTTTAATGGGAAACAAATGGGAAGGGAGACAAATTTGAAATATAAGAAATAAAATAATAAAAAAAGAACTGATGACATTAAGAAAAATGACAACAAACCCAAAAGAAATTTTTCAAACATAGTATCTTTCAAATTGCTGACATTAAAAATCACACAGGCTAGGATTTAATGGTTTTATGTTTGAATATTTTTATTTCTGTATTCTTGGTACAACAAAAAATTACTCTTTATATACTAATCTTTATAAGATTTTCTTGTAAGAAGTAAGTTTTCACTATGGTATATGTAATTTCTGTCATTAAGTGAGACTTTGCTACAGCATACATTATGAATTAGTACTGTTGCTATTGTAAGGTGCAGAAATCTGATTGAAGAACAATTCTTAAAAAAAGAGACCTATGTATTTAGAAATATATGACAAAAAAGATCAATGATAGGACTGATCCCAAGTGTGCCCAACCCAGAGTCTTTAAATGATATTGTCAGTAATTTATTGGTTACTGTCTTAGAGTTTTCCTGCTGTGAAAAGATACCAGGACCAAGGCAACTCTTATAAAGACAACAGTTAATAGACACTGGCTTACACGTTCAGAAGCTCAGTCCATTATCATCAATGTGGGAGCATGGTAGCATCTGGCGGGCTTGATTTTAGAGAAGCTGAGCATTCTCCACCTTTTCCTAGGCTTCTGTGTCTTTGGAGGGTCTTTGGTTTCACATGTTTGAGAAGGGTCTCAAAACCAACACCCACAGTGACATGCTTCCCTCAACAACACTACATCTACTCCATCAAGGCCATACCTCCTAATAGTGCCATTCCCTGGCATAAGAATATTCAAACCATCAGAGTTGCTTCCTATCTCTTAGATTTTCTTTCTTCAATTTTAAAATTAATCTTAGAGTTATCTTTATATAATAAATGTTCTATATCAGTTACTAGTTAAACCAGTATAATGCTTTTCTATGCAAATGCTTTTCTATGCATGATATAGTCTTGTCCTAGACAATTTGGATGTATAAGAGCATAATAATAGGAACATATATAATTCTAGAATGTTATATTTTCTTTTTGTGGTATCACTGGAAAAAGTAATGTGGATGATAACCTGTTTCTAGTTATTTGGCCAACCCACCTGGCTAACAATATGTAACAGACAGAGGTCAAAGTTACACAATTACTTGTCCCTTGGAGTGAAGGTAGTCTTAATACATTCCAGAAACATGTATTAGAACAGACTATCATATAAAGCATAAAATAAATATTCTATTGCTAGAAGAAATAATAATGGATAATAGATTGGAAAAGACATGCATAGTTCACTGCATATATTTCCATATTGCTTCATTTTCCAGATCCTACTTGATTTATTTTTATCTAATTTTGGAATAGGAGCTTTTTCAGTGTTTAAAATATGCTGAATTAATATGTTCAAGTGTGAACAGAATTAAAATAGAGTCTAATGTCTAATGTATTTCTCACCAACCAATTAAAGGTACTTGCCTCATTCAGATGGTGGGATAAATAGAAGAGGATATTTCATATTATTCTTCTGAAAATTGAATTTTAGCTCTAAGTAACACAGTTTTTATAGTACCATAACTTCTCCTTTTATTTGTCTCTGTTGATTATTTGTATTACATAGTATTTCATAATATTTCTATCAAACTTCTTTTGATTTTTGGAAGTAAATCCAGTGAAATTTCAGTTGTGCATTTTTGGAGCATTTTATTTTTCTTGTCAATCAAGATGATAAGCATGTCTTCTAATATGGGCATGCAATCGTTTACCAAATTTATTTCAGGCACTTTATATTGGTTAAAATTGAGAACCAAGGGAAACAGTTATTTTTCCTTAGAATCATATAATTTTCAAGGTGTTTCACTCCTTCATTTGAAAAAGGTGCTCTACACAGGAAGTGATGATAATCTAAATCTATATTGGAGAAAAAAAGCAATATGAGAAAACTAAGATTAAATGCATGAAACTTATTCCAGTGTTTTTGTTCATCTCACTTTATGCTGCAAGCTATGAAATAATGTTTGCTCTGTCCTGTCAACTGATATTTACTGTTTTTCTGTATGTTCTTTTTGAAAAAGTTTAATTCATTTCTATATATCCAAATTCTATGGATATTCTGTGGCCTTGCAATTCTCTGTCTCTACTGTAGGTTGATTTTATGAGTTCTAAATTCATTGACAATTGTAAGTGTCCAATTAGAATTTTAAACTATATCTAAAATGCAAAACCATGCATTGTCAAATATATTCATAGAAGGAAATATTTATTATGAGATATCTAACTCAGTGAACCATATTAATATATACCCTCATATTTTTGCTACACTCCTTCAGGCTTACATGTATTCTTCTCATTCTTAAGCTAAAACCAAATCATGCAAATTACAAATGCTAATAATTTACTAATAATTTTTATAGTTTTATCTAGTTTTGTTGTTTTTGCTACAGCTCAGTCCATCATTACTTGTTACAAAAATCATTGCTCATTGCTCTAAGTTGGTGTCTTCCAAATTTGGTCTCTATATTTTAACACATGCATTTTACATGACACTTTTCTGATATCCTGATATTTAAAATACAATAAAGCTTCTACACTTTGTGCAGCTAATATTGTTATTGGTAACCAAAGAACACAATGAAAAATAATCACAAAATATCCACTTCAGTGTCTGGGATACCTGAGTGAAGTGATGAGCAGAGAGGAGAGCCAATATTCTCTAAGTCTCTTTTCTTTTTCTGGCACCTGCTACTTCTTAGAACTGGGAAAGATGTCAAGAAGCAAAGAAGGCAACCTGGAGCTTGGCAATCTCTTGGGGCATGCAAAACAAAGATTGGAGATGGAAACTGATGAAACAGCCAAGACGTATTCCTCTGAGATTATAGTAAAAAGGGAAACAGATCTGTGACTCCCACTATTTAGAAGTATTGCCCTTGGGATATTTGTCCAAATTTCATGAGCACCTACAAAACTAAGCAGAATATTTCATGTTTAAATTTCCTATTCATGAAAAATGGGTTATCTAAAAATCTAGTAAGTCAAAACAACCCTAATGCTAATTTTCTCATGATTCTTATCACTTGGGAAAAGTTTCAAAGAACTGTACTCTTGATATCAGCTGAAGGAGTGTTATGACTGAGGGGTGGAAGCATATAGAGACTCCCCCTCTTTTCCACTTAAATGTCTAGCATTTGATGCTGGTTACTAGTTTGGAGCTGTGCTTTAAATACTTTTATATGGTCTTTCTGTGAGAATGACTGGTTACTTTGAAGATTGATGGCTTACTTCCAAGATAGAATATCACAAAATTTTCATGTAAAAGAAGTCATATCTCATTTATGTCTTATTTGAAGGAATGACAGATTTGTCCCCACAATAGAAAAAGGTCAACTCAGATTTAAATGATAGTTATAACTTAATTCTTCATGATACTATTAAATTGTCAGGAAATAATGGGGGGTGAGATATATGTTATAGATGTCTTTTAGTTTTGTTTTTGTTGGGTTTTGTTTTCAATTTTTTATTAGATATTTTCTTAATTTACATTTCAAATGCTATCCCAAAAGTTCCCTCTACCATCTCCCCGCCCTGTTCCCCTACCCACCCACTCTCACTTCTTGGCCCTGGCGTTCCCCTTTATTGGGGCATATAAAGTTTGTAATACTAAAGGGTCTCTCTTCCCAATGATGGCTGACTAGGCCATCTTCTGCTACATATGCAGCTAGAGACACGAGCTCTGGGGGTTCTGGTTAGTTCATATTGTTGTTCCTATTATAGGGTTGCAGACCACTTCAGGTTTTGTGGTACTTTCTCTGGCTTCTCTATTGGGAGCCCTGTGTTTCATCCTATAGATTACTATAAGCATACACTTCTGTATTTGCCAGGCACTGGCATAGCCTCATATGGGACAGCTATATCAGGGTCCCTTCAGCAAACTCTTGCTGTATTATACAATAGTGTCTGAGTTTGGTGACTGATTATGGGATGGATGCCCCAGTGAGGTAGTCTCTGAATGGTCCATCCTTTCATTTTAGCTCAAAACTTTGTCTCTGTAACTCCTTTCATGGGTATTTTGCTCCCTATTCTAAGGACGAATGAAGTATCCACATGCTTGTCTTCCTTCTTCTTGATTTTCTTGTGTTTTGAAAATTGTATCTTGGATATTCTAATTTTCTGGGCTAATATCCACTTATCAGTGAGTGCATATCTAATGACTTCTTTTGTGATTGGGTTACCTCACTAAGGATGATATCCTCCAGATACTTCCATTTGCCCAAGAATTTCAAAAATTCATTGTTTTTAATAGCTGAGTAGTACTCCATTGTGTAAATGTACCACATTTTCTGTGTCCATTCCTCTGTTGAGGGACATCTGGGTTCTTTCCAGCTTTTGGCTATTATAAATAAGGCTGCTATGAACATAGTGGAGCATGTGTTCTTATTACCAGTTGGAACATCTTCTGGGTATATGCCCAGGAGATGTATTGCTGGATCCTCTGGTAGTACTATGTCCAATTTTCTGAGAAAACACCAGACTGACTTCCAGAGTGGTTGTACAAGCTTGCATTATCCCATGCATCCTATATAGATGTCTTTTAAATCTGTACTATTTTGTTTAAGAAAACCCCCAAAAGAATTCTTATCAATATTGTAGTACTGAGAGGACAAGATTAAAGAAAGATGCATTTTGGTATGAGAGAGATGGTTCAGTGTCTAAAATGCTTTCAGTTCAACAATGAGGATAGAGAGATAGTTTAATAGTTAAGAGGGATTGGTGCTAACCAGGAGCTGGTTCTTTGAAAAAGTCAACAAGATAGACAAACCCTTGGCCCGACTCACTAGAGGGCACAGGGATAGCATCCAAATCAACAAAATCAGAAATGAAAAGGGAGACATAACAACAGATCCTGAGGAAATTCAAAACACCATCAGAGCCTTCTACAAAAGGTTATATTCAAAAAAACTGGAAAATCTGGAC
>LR753771.1:33646-56841 GCA_902729485.2 Mus minutoides
AAAAAAAAAAAAAAAAAACAAACATAAATTGGCAGGCCTTGCCATGATGGAAGAGTTGCTGTGTCTCAGGGCACATCTCTGTGTTGCCATCTATGAGGGTATTGATAGAAAAGAACCCTATGCTGATCTGATTGTGGAGACCATCAGAAGCTAATGTTATTTTGAAGGAAAGAGAGAAGGCTTGACTCCAGGAGTGCTCGGACCCCAGGACACAGGGGAGGGTTTGCCTCCAGGGAGTGCTCAGGAGAATACAGCTAAGCAGGTAGAAGTCATTAAAGAAGAAACACCCTTAAAGAATTATAGGAAAACACAACCAAACAGGTGAAGGAATTGAATAAACCATTCAATATCTAAAAATGGAAGTAGAAACAAAAAAGAAAACACAGAGGGAGGCAACTCTAGAGATAGAAATCCTACAAAAGAAATCAGGATTCATAGATGTGACCATCACCAACAGAATACAAGAGATGGAAGAGAGAATCTCAGGTGTAAAATATTCCATAGCAAACATTGCCACAACATTCAAACAAAATGGAAAATGCAAAAAGATCCTAACTGAAAACATCCAGGAAATCCAAGACACAAAGAAAAGACCAAACCTAAAGATAATAGGCATAGATGAAAATGAAGATTTTCAACTTAAAGGGCCAGTTAATATCTTCAACAAAACTATAGAAGGAAGCTTCCCTAACCTAAAGAAAGAGATGCCAATGAACATAAAAGAAGCCTATGGAACTCCAAATAGACTGGACCAGAAAAGAAATGACACATTGTAATCAGAACAACAAAGGCACTAAATAAAGATAGAATATTAAAAGCAGTAAGGGGCCAGGCAGTGGTGGTGCACACCTTTAATCCCAGAACTTGGGATGCAGAGGCAGGCAGATTTCTGAGTTTGAGGCAAGCCTATCTACAGAGTGAGTTCCAGGAAAGCCAGGGTTATACAGAGAAACCCTATCTCGAAAAAAACAAAAACAAACAAACAACCAAAAAAAAAAAAAAAAAAAAAAAAAAAAAAAAAAAAAAAAAAAAAAAAAAAAAAAAAAAAAAAAAAAAAAGAAAAGCAGTAAGGAAAAAAGGTCAAGTAACATATAAAGGTAGACCTATTAGAATTACTTCAGACTTCTCACCAGAGACTATGAAAGCCAGAAGATCCTGGACTGATGTTATACAGACACTAAGAGAACACAATTGCCAGACCAGGCTACTAAACCCAGCAAAACTCTCAATTACCAAAGATCGAGACACCAAAGTATTCCATGTCAAAACCAAATCCACGCAATATCTTTCCACAAATCCAGCCCTTCAAAGGCTAATACAGGGAAAACTCCAACACAAGGAGTGAAACTACACCCTAGAAAAAGGAAGAAACTAATCCATCAACAAACTTAAAAATGAAGATAGCCACAAGAACAGAATCCTAATTCTAACAACAAAAATAACAGGAATCAACAATTACTTTTCCTTAGTATCTTTTAATATCAATGTAATCAATTCCCAAATAAAAAGACATAGACTAACACACTGGCTACATAAACAGGCCCCAACATTTTGCTGCATACAGGAAACCCACCTCAGGGACAAAGACAGAAACTACCTCTGAGTAAAAGGCTAGAAAACAATTTACCAAACAAATGGTCTCAAGAAACATTCTAATAATGAATAAAATTAACTTCCAATCCAAAGTTATCAAAAAAGACGAGGAAGGGCACTTCATACTTGTCAAAGTAAAATCTACCAAGATGAACTCTCAATTCTGAACATCTAGGCTACAGATTCAAGCGCATCCATATTCATAAAAGAAACTTTAGTAAAGCTCAAAGCACACATTGCAGTGCATACAGTAATAGTGGGAGATTTCAACACTCCGGTCTCAGCAATAGACAGATCCTGGAAACAGAAATTAACAGGGACACAGGGAAACTAACAGAAGTTATGAACCAAATGTGTTTAACAGATAACTACAGGACATTTTATCCTAAAACAAAAGAATATATCTTATCAGCACCGCGAGTTACCTTCTCCAAAATTGGCCATATAATTGGTAACAAAATAGGCCTCAGCAGATACAACAAAATTGAAATAATCCAATGCATCTTATCAGATTGCCACTGACTAAGTCTAATATTCAATAACAACATAAATAATAGAAAGCCCATTTATACATGGAAGCTGAACAACACTCTACTCAATGATAACCTGGTCAAGGAAGAAATAAAAAAAATTAAAGACTTTTTATAGTTTAATGAAAATGAAGCCACAACATACCCAAACACAGGGGACATGATGAAAGAAGTCCTAAGTGGAAACCCCATAGCTCTGAGTGCCTCCAAAAAGTAACACGAGTGAGCTACAATAGCAGCTTGACAGAACACCTAAAAGCACTAGAACAAAAGGAAGCAAATTTACCCAAGAGGAGTAAATGGCAGGAAATAATGAAAATCAGGGCTGAAATCAACCAAGTAGAAACAAAACGAACTATACAAAGAATCAACCAAAAAAAGGAGCAAGTTCTTTGAGAGAATCAAGAAGATAGAAAAACCCTTTTGAAGACTAACTTGAGGGTACAGGGACAATATACTAACTACCAAAATAAGAAATGAAAACAGAGACATAACAACAGAACATGAGGAAATCCAAAATATCATCATATACTACTACAAAAAGCTATACTCTACAAAACTGGAAAACCTCAATTAAATGGACAATTTCTTAGACAAATACCAGGTACTAAAGTTAAATCAGGATCTGATTAATGATATAAAAAATCTCATATCCTCTAAAGAAAGAGAAGCAGTCAATAATAGTCCCCCAACCAGAAAAGCCCTGATCCAGATGAGTTCAATGCAACATTCTCTCAGACCTTCAAAGAAGACAGAATTCCAATTCTCCTCAAACTATTCCACAAAAAAGAAACCACAATTGCTCTGATACCTAAATGACATAGAGATGCAACAAAGAAAGAGAACTTTAGACCAATTTCCCTTATGAATATTGATGCAAAAATACTCAATAAAATTCTTACAAACCGAATCCAAGAACACATCAAAATGATCATCCATCATGATAAAGTGGACTTCATTCCAGTGATTCAGGGATGTTTTACTATATGGAATTCCATCAATGTAATCCACTATATTAAAAACTCAAGGACATAGCGAAAACTCTTCTCAACAATAAAAGAACCTCTGGTGGAATCACCATGCCTGACCTCAAGCTGTATTACAGAGCAATCGTAACAAAAACTGCATGGTACTGGTACAGCAACAGACAGGTAGATCAATGGAATAGGATCGAAGACCCAGAAATGAATCCACACACATATGCTCACCTGATCTTTGACAAGGGAGCTAANACAAAAAAAAAAAACAAAAAAAAACAAAAAAAAAAAACAAAAAAACAAAAACAAACAAACAAAAAAAAACATGATCATCTCATTGGATGCTGAGAAAGCATTTGACAAAATCCAATACACATTCATGATAAAAGTTTTGGAAAGATGGGGAATTCAAGGCCCATACCTAAACATAAAAAAAGAAATATACAGCCAAATAGTATTCTACATCAAACTAAATTGAGAGAATCAATTCCACTGAAAACAGGGACTAGAAGCTTACCAATTTCTTCCTACCTAGAACTTGAAGTCCTAGACAGAGCAATTAGACAACAAAAGGAGATCAAAGTGATAAAAAATTGGAAAGGGATAATTCAAAATATCACTGTTTGCAGATGATATGATATTACATATTAGTGACATTAAAAATTCCACCAGAGAACTCCTAAACCTGATAAACATCTTCAGTGCAGGAGCTGGATATAAAATTAACTCAAACAAATCAGTGACCTTTCTCTACATAAAGGATAAACAGGATGAGAATGACATTAGGGAAAAAAGACCCTTCACAATAGTCCCAAATAATATAAAATAGCTTGGTGTGATTCTAAGGAAGAAAGTGAAAGATCTGTATGACAAGAACTTCAAGTCTCTGAAGAAAGAAATTGAAGAAGAACTCAGAAGATGGAAAGATCTCCCATGCGCATGGATTGGCAGGATTAATATAATCAAAATGGCTATCCTGCTGAAAGCAATCTACAGATTCAATGCAAACCCCATCAAAATTCCAACTCAATTCTTCACTGAGATAGAAAGGACAATTTGCAAATTCATCTTTAATAACAAAAAATCCTAGGATAGCAAAAACTATTCTCAACAATAAAAGAACTTCTGGTGGAATCACCATGCCTGACCTCAAGCTTTAAGACAGAGCAAATGTGATTTAAAAAAAAAAAAAAACTGTATGGTACTGGTACAGTGACATATAGGTAGACCAATGGAATAGAATTGAAGACCCAGAAACGAACCCAGACACCTATGGTTACTTGATCTTTGACAAAGGAACTAAAACCATCCACTGTGGGGTGGGGGTGGGGGTGGGGTGAAAGACAGCATTTTCAACAAATGGTGCTGGCTCAACTGGCAGTTATCATGTAGAAGAGTGCTAACTGATCCATTCTTAACTCCTTCTGCAAAGCTCAAGTCTAAGTAGATCAAGGAACTCCACATAAAACCAGAGACACTGAAATGTATAGAGGAGAAAGTGGGGAAGAGTATTGAACATATGGGCACTGGGGGAAAAAATCTTGAACAGAACACCACTGGCTAGTGTTGTAAGACCAAGGATCAACAAACTGGACCTCACAAAATTGCAAAGCTTTTCTAAGGCAAAATACACTGTCAATAAGACAGAAAGGAAAACTAGAGCTTGGGAAAACCTTCTTTAACTCCATATCTAATAAATGGCTAATATCCAATATATATAAAGAACTCAAGAAGTTGAACTGCAGAAAAGCACATAACCCTATTAAATAAAGGGGTATAGAGCTAAACAAAGAATTCTTAACTAAAGAATACCCAATGGATGAGAAGCACCTGAAAACATATTCAACATCCTTAATCACCAGGGAAATGCAAATCAAAACAACCCTATGATTTCACCTCAGAACTTGACCTTAGTTAGAATGGCTAACATCAAATGTTTAGTTGACAGAAAGCAGAACACTCCTCCATTTTTGGTGGGATTGCAAGCTTGTACAACTACACTGGAAATCAGTTTGGCATTTCCTCAGAAAATTCGACATTTTACTACCAGAATATCAGGAATACCAACTCTGGGGCATATACCCAGACGATGTTACAACTGGTAATGACACATGCTCCATTATGTTCATAGCAGTCTTATTTATAGTAGCCAGAAGTTGAAAAAAAATAGATGTCCCTCAGCAGAATAATGCATACAGAGAATGTGGAAAATTTACACAATGGAGTACTACTCAGCTATTAAAAACAATGAATTTATGAAATTATTTGGAAAATAGATGGATCTGGAGGATATTATCCTGTGTGAGGTAACCCAATCATGAAAGAACACACATGATATACACTCACTGATAAGTGGATATTAGTGCAAAACTTAGAATACCCAAGATACAAATTTCAAAACTCATGAAACTCAAGAAGAAGGAAGACCTTCTTATAAGGGGGAATAAAATACCCATGGAAGGAGTTATAGAAACAAAGTTCAGAGCTGAGTCTGAAGGAAGAACCATCCAGAAACTGGCCCACCCAGAGATCCATCCCATATAAAACCACTGAACCCAGACACTATTTTATATGCCAGAAAGATTTTGCTGACAGGACCCTGATATAGCTGTCTCCTGTGAGGCTATGCCAGTGCCGAACAAATTAAGAAGTGGATGCTCTATATGGAAGAAGATGGCCTAGTTGGCCATCATTGGGAGGAGAGGCCCCTTGGTCATACAGACTCTATATGCCCCAGAACAGGGGAATGCCAGGGCCATTATGTGGGAGGGGGTGGGTAGGGGAGCAGGGCGGGGACGCGGGAGGGTAAGGGAATATTTCTGGGTAACATGTGAAATGTAAATGAAGAAAATATCTAATAAAGAGAGAAAAAAAAAAAAAAAAGAAGTGGATGCTCACAGTCATTTATTGGATGGAGCACAGGTTCCCCACTAAAGGAGCTAGAGAAACGACCCAAGATGCTGAAGGAGTCTGATACTTTATAGGAGGAACAACAATATGAACTAACCAGTATCCACAGAGCTTGTGTCTCTAGATGCATATGTTGCAGAGGATGGCCTATTTGGCCATTAATGGGAGGAGAGGACCTTGTCCTTGTGAAGATTCTATGCACCAGTATAGGGGAATGCTAGGGCCAGGAATTGGGAGTGCGTGTGTTGGGGAGTAGGGAGAGGGGGAAGGATATAGTGAACTTTCAGAGAGGAAACCTGAAAAGGGAATAGCATTTGAAATGTAAATGAAGAAAATATCTAATAAAATATTAACATATTTTCAAAAAGGAAATGGTGTGTGTATTAAGATGGTCTATCCATCTGTTTTTGTTTTTTTTTCCAGCTTCTGGCTCTTATAAATAAGGCTGCTATGAACATAGTGGAGCATGTGTCCTTATTACAAGTTGCAACATCTGGGTATATACCCAGGAGTGGTATTGCTGAATCTTCCAGTAGTACTATGCCCAATTTTCTGAGGACCTGCCAAACTGATTTCCAGAGTGGTTGTACCAGCTTGCAATCCCACCAATAATGGAGGAGTCTTCCTCTTTCTCTACATCCTCACCAGCATCTGCTGTCACCTGAATTTTTGATCATAGCAGTTCTGTCTGGTGTGAGGTGAAATCTCGGGGTCGTTTTGATTTGCATTTCCCTGATGATTAAGGATGTTGAACATTTTTTCAGGGACTTCTCAGTCATTCGGTATTCCTCATTTAAGAATTCTTTGTTTAGCTCTGTATCCCATTATTAATAGGGTTATTTGCTTTTCTGGAGTCCAATTTCTTGAGTTTTATATATATTGGATATTAGTCCCCTATCGGATTTAAGATTTGTAAAGATCTTTTCACAATATGTTGGTGACATTTTTTTGTCTTATTGACTGTGTCCTTTGCCTTTCAGAAGCTTTGCCAGAGCTCTTTTGAGACTCAACCACCAATGAAAGAAATCATATGGTGGGACTCCTGTCTCTAGCTGAATATGTAGCAGAGTATGGCCTAGTTGGCCATCAATGGGAGGAGAAGCCCTTGGTCTTGTGAAGATTCTATTCCCCAGTATAGGGAAATGCCAGGGCCAGAAAGCAGGAGAGGGTGATTTGAGGAGCAGTGGAAGGGGGGAGAATATACAGGATTTTTCAGAGAGGAAACTAGGTAAGGGGATAACATTTGAAATGTAAATGAATAAAATATCTAGTAAAAAAATTAAAAAGTTATAAATTATGACTTTTGTAAAATAAACCATGACATGAATAAATCAATGATGCTTTAAATATATGATTGTTTTTCAATGAGACTGAAAACCTACACAAAGATAATAAATGATTTTTGTGATATTTACCAATATTAAAAAAAAGATCTGTTTATGGATTCATTCTTCAGCTGTTTCAGTATACAATGGTTCTACTTGGAGGTTGGCACAGACTTTAGCTGAGGCTAAGATTCTGGTTCATTGGCTATGATGATTTTGAAAAGCATTCATCTCAAAATAAGCATCACTTATAAAGTTCTCTTCTTCAAAAATTGATATAATAATGATAAATATCAAGCAAAGCCTTCAGTACCACTCTTTCCACCAGACCTCTACACTACCTGGGCCTCCAGTCTCTTGAGGGTTAGGTGCATCTTCTCTGGTTATACCCAGCAGTACTCTGCTTTATATGTGTTAGGGGCCTCATATCAGCTGGTGTATGCTGCCTGATTGGTGGTCCAGTGTTTGAGAGATCTTGGGGGACCAGGTTAACTGAGACTGCTGTTCTTCCTACAGGTTCACCCTCCTCCTCAGCTTCTTCCAGCTTTTCCCTAATTGAACCAAAGGGGTCAGCAGCTTCTTTCCATAGCTTGGATGCAGATATCTGCATCTGACTCTTTCAGCTGCTTGTTGGGTCTTTTGGAGGACAGGCATATTAGGTCACTTTCTGGGAACTCTCCATAGCCTCAGTAATAGTGTCAGGCTTTGTGACCTCCTCTTGAACTGGGTCCCACTTTAGGCCTGTGGCTGGACCTTCTTTTCCTCAGGCTCCTCTCCATTTTCATCCCTGAAGTTCTTTCAGACAGGAACAATTATGGGTTAAAATTTTGGCTGTGGGATGGCAAACCCCTTCCTCACTTGATGTCCTGTCTTCCTGCTGGAGGTGGGCTCTATAAGTTCCCTCTCCCTACTGTCAGGCTTTTCATCTAAGGTCCCTTTGGGTTCTGAGAGTCTCTCACCTCCTAGGTCTCCGGTGCATTCTGGAGGGTCTCCCAACTTCAATCTCCTGAGGTTGCCTGTTTCCATTCTTTCTGCTGGTCTTCGGGGCTTCAGTCATTTTCCCTCAACCAATACCAGATCACATTCCCCTCTTCCCCCAACCACATCCACTTTTCTACTTAGGTCCCTGCCTCCCTCCCAGCTTGTGATTGCTTTCTTCTCCCTTTCAAGTAGGACTGAGGCTTCCTCACTTGGGCCCTTCAGCATGTTAACCTTTTTGGAGTTCTGTGGACTGTATCTTGGTTATTCTGTTCTTTTGGCTAATATCCACTTATTAGTGAGTACATAGCATGCCTGTTGTTTTGAGTCTTAGTTACGTAACTCATGATGATATTTTCTACTTTCATCCATTGGCTTGCAAAATTCAGGATGTCCTCGTTCTTAATAGTCAAATAGTATTTTCAAACATAGCAAAACTTATAAAGATAGTTTGAATGAAATATTAAGAAGAGATAGCATTCCACTTATAGAATAGCAGAGAAAAGATAATTGATAGGAACAAAATTGTAGAGAAGAGGCACTGAAGGAACAATGAGTGGGAGAATGCAATAAATGTACATCAGACTGTGCCACTGAGGAAGAGAAGGAATTAATGAGAAAGACTAAAAGTGGAGATGGACCTCTTTGTGTGGTTTCAAAAATAATAATAAAAGTTTAAAAAATTGATTTGAGAAATGTTGCTCATATTCAGGTGATAATTTTTAATTTTTTGACTCAATAGTAATTATAACTGAGTACTTAAATTTTTGTTGAAATGTAGACTGAGGTGATAGGTTTAATCTGCAATTAAAAATAATTACTACAATGGTGATCATTTGTGCATTTCAGTGGAATTAATATGGACAGAAACATATCTCTTGCCCACAAGGAAAAAAGAAGTACAATTAAAAAACAAAAATCAAAAGTTTTTTGGAAAACAAAATTAGAAATTAGGATGATATATTACCATGAAAATGATAGAAGAGGAAACTTAAATACTATTACAGGTTAATGAATGTTTAAGTGTCATATTAGAGTTTAGGTACTTGAAGAGCATATTGACTAAGTAATACTGGGCAGGGAAGTATTTACATCATAGATTATGGAATGTAACAATGCTCTATAAAGCAAAATTAATAGGATATATACTAGAGAGGATAGTTCAAAGTTGTTTGTGAATAAGCATGTTAATGCTGACTATGAGGGTAAGGCTCCTTATGTACATGAAAGGCAGAGATGGAAAATGAGATAAGCACATTTCAAAAGCAAAACAGTCAGGAGTCAGGCACTATGTATATAACTGCCCAATCTGTGAAATTGTGGTTTGTTTTTTTTAAGGCAATTCCCAAACTATAGTATATATAATTATATAAGTGTAAATGTTTAAACACAAGAAAAATAAAAGAGAATAAGAAAGTGCTTATTATTATAGATAGAGTGACATGAGGTGTTGAGAGAAGGGACATAGCTCATTGACAACATACTTTTTAGCAAGCACAAGGCCTTTGGTTTAATATGTAAAACTTCCAAGTGGGTTTAAGTATTATATTGCCAGAGTGTATAAACTGGCAATATATTTGCACTCTGAAAATAAAGGCTTTTATTGCTTGTTTGTAATTTAATTCTGGTTCGTTTTAGGCCTCTTCATTTCATTTGCTCCAAAGTCATCTTCATTGTATGTGCATTGTTTTGGTAGAATATTATCAGTTAATGATGAAAGACAAGCACCAACAGGAAATAGCACTACCTGGTGCTAATATTAATACCCATGAACAAAGTTTTGCATACTTAGGGTATTGTTTCTTTACATCATGCTAGAAAATGTGAAATTCTTGATTTTTCTGTTTTATTTGGCTTTTCACAACAATTCTTGAGAGGTATTGTCAATTTGATTGTCATGTTCAATAAGAAAAGGCACTAGAATTAAGCTTTCAGGGTAATTTGTTTATTCAATTTAGAAATTCTCATTCTAAATGGAGGTCTCATAATTACATTGTCCAATAATTTCTCCTAATGTGTGGAGGGAGGACACTTTAGCAAATTAAAGATAAGACAAAAATCAATTTCATTACTAAATGATACCTTTCTAGTAACTAATTCATCAATCTCATAAAATTAGGGATTTTCCTTTGGATTTTAACAAAACCAGATTGACATAAATCAAACGCATACTCTTGAAATGCACTGTTGGAAATACAGCATTGTAAAGCATACCATGGTTGCATTTAATAGACAAGAAGAAAAATTTAAAACTGCCATAATGTTTTGAAATATTTGGATAATTTTTTCAGTATAACAACTATAAAATATTTCCATATTGCTGATAAATACCTACATGTGCATTCAAAGATTCAAATTAGTACAAATACAAATAAATAGCAAAATTTTCAATGTTATCACTATATTTATTAAATTAGTCAATTACTAAAATTTCAATTATTTGATCCCTATTTTGCAACATGGAAGTGATGTATTTTATGAATGCTTTGCCTGTCTAACTATTACAAACTAAAGTATTACATAACTTTTGACTATTACAAAGATTTTGAATAATTTTTTGAAAAAAAATACACAGTATTTTTTTGTACTTATACTTGTGTTTCAAATGTTTCCAATCATGTATGACTATAGTTGAAAAACTAGCATATTTATTTGGCATGTAGTTTTTTTTTTTTTTTATTAGAATTTAGGAACCGTGTGGAAAGGTAGATCTAGAGGAAACAACCTTTTGCATATAAAAAGTTCAAATGCTTCAAGTATTCTTCATTCATCAAGTAAGAAATAAGTTTTGTTTAATCAATTGAAGTCTAAATAAAATTTTCTGTTTTAAAGCAAACAAGAACAGTATCATAGAAATTGTCTTATCCACTAGGCACATGCTGGAAATGGAGTATATCTCTTATACGTTATTGAATCAAATCATATAAGATTATCTTCCCAGTTAAATAAACAGGTATGCTGAACAAATTCTCTATAATAATTTTCCTTATAGTATTGATGTCCTGCCATGTATGTAACATTTTACTTTGTAGCAGTAGGGGATACTTAGAAATATTATACATAGTCCTGGAACATAAGAGTTGTCAATTTGAACTGGGTATATGTCATGACAGTATATGATAAATAACTCTACAAGAGAAAAATCATGAAATTAGACAGCAATATAAAGAATGACCACAAACAATGTGTGAAGTGATGACATTAATACAAATGTCAGATGCTTAAGGAAGAAAGTGTCATTCTTGCTGGTTATTTATTACAATTCTTTATCAATTAATTACAAAGCATTAGTTAAATATATATATATATATATATATATATATATATATATATATATATATATATATAAATTTGTAACCATCTGTATCATTTCTGTGTTTGTAGACAGTGAAGGACTTGATTTAAAAATCAGAAGATATAACTTGGTATAGTAAATAAAATAACCTCCACATTTGTTTTAGAAAACCAGGATTAATGTATGTATTTTTCCTAATTTTCCAGACAAGATATAAGGAAATTTTGTTTAGTCATAATCTTTGCCTAGACCACTTGTTTACCTGGAATCTGGAAATGTTATTAATGTTACTGGTCTAAGGATGCTTGGTAGCATTCTGCATGAACATAATTGTATGTCTAAGCTTCTAACATTATCAACACTATTCTAAATAATAACAACCTCCTTAGGATGGAAAAAATAACCTACAGTCCAAATTGGAAAGGCAAAACTTACGTTCATGTCTCTTTTTCTTCAGGAATGATAGTATACCATTCATCAAATATTCCATATGCATAAGACAACAACATGATATCCATTGAATTATTGGCAAAATATAAATTATTATATATGTTCAGTTGGATGGAAACTAGATTTGTAGTATTTGATTCTGGTCATAATATTGAGATTCAAACTAATTCCAAGAGAACTTGTTATATTTGAAATATCTAGTTTTAGAGAACCTCACTATTAAAGTCATAGTCCCTCATATCTGGATAACTCTCCAACCATAGGGTTCCTTTCTCAATAGGTCTTCCCTTTCTCTGTTTTTCCTTTCTTGTTTGGAGAAGGTCTCTGAGCGTAGACGCCTGACCTTATTTGAAGGATGAAACTACACAGAGCTTTCTATAAGTCTGAAAGATTTACCACATGAATCTTGCCACTTCTTCTAGTCCATATGACCTATCCACTGGATATGGTCTCTAAAGTTTCTATCTCCCCTTTGTTGGGTATTTTGGCTAATGTCATCTCCATTAGGTCCTGGGAACCTCCTGCTTCCCTGGCTTCTGGGATTTTCCAGTCATTACCACAAATTCCCCATCCCCAAGTGCTACACACATCAGTTCAATTTCATTACCCTCTGTACTTCTCCCCTATCCCCTCACACACCCTATCCTGCCCACCAACTTTTCCCTTCCACCTCCTCTCTCCTTGCCAAGACTCTTCCTAACTCTACTTCCCTTGATTATTGTGTGCCCCCTTCTAAGTAGGACTGAAGCATCCACACTTTGGTTTACTTTCTTCTTGAGATTCATATGTTCTGTGAGTTATATCTTGTGTATTTTGAGTTTGGGTTAATATACACTTATCAGTGAATATTAATATGTGTGGGGTTTATGTTGTGACTGGGTTACCTCACTCAGGATGATATTTTCTAGTTCTGTCAATTTTCCTAAGAATTTCATGAAATCATTGTTTTCAATAGCTGAGTAGTAGTACATTGTTTAAATGAACAATATTTTCTGTATCCATTCCTCTGTTGAAAGACCTCTGGGTTCTTTCCAGCTTCTGACTAGTATAAATAAGGCTGCTAAGAACATAGTAGAGCATGTGTCCTTATTATATTTTGGAACATCTTTTGGGTATATGCCCAGGAGTGATGTAGCTGGGTCTTTAGGTAGAAATATTTCCAGTTTTCTGAGGAACTGCCATACTGATTCCCAGAGTGATTATACCAGCTTGCAATACCATCTGCAATTGTGGAGTATTACTCTTTCTCCATAACCTCTCTAGCATCTGTTGTCACCTGAGCTTTTGATCTCAGCCATTTTGACTGGTTTGAGGTGGAATCTGTGGTCATTTTAATTTACATTTCTCTGATGACTAAGGATAATGGACATTTCTTTAGGGGGCTTCTCAGCAATTCAATATTCCTTAATTGATAATTCTTTTTATAGATCTGTTATTAAATAGGGTTACTGGGTTCTCTGGGTTCTTCCTGAATTCTATGTCTATATTAAATATTAACCCTCTATTAGATGTAGTGTGGGTAAAGGTCTTTTCCCAATTTATAGCTTGCTATTTTGTCCTATTGACAGTGTTCTTTGCCTTACATAAACAAAGTTTCAATTTTATGAAGTCTCATTATTTTATTGCTGATATTAGGGCATAAGCCTTTGGGGTTCTGTTCAGGAAATTTCCCCCTTTGCCGATATGTTCAAGGCTATTTCACATTTTCTAATCTAATAGACTTATATCTGGTTTCATGTGGAGGTTCTTGATCCACTTGGACTTGAGCTTTGTACAAGGAGATAAGAATGGGTTGATTTGCATTCTTCTACATTCTGACCTCCAGTTGAACCAGCACCATTTTTTCAAAATGCTGTCTTTTTTCACTGGATGGTTTTACATTCTTTGTCGAAGAGAAGTTGAGAATAGTTTTTGCTATCCTGGGATTTTTGTTATTTCTGATGAAATTGATAAATGCTCTTTCTACCTCTCTGAAGAAATGAGTTGGAATTTTGATGAGGATTTCATTGAATCTGCAGTTTGCTTTTGGGAAGATAGCCATTATTACTATGTTAATCCTGTCAATCCATGAGTATGGGAAATCTTTCCATCTTCATAAAATATCTTGTGACTCTATCCAAACAAGGGAAATATGTGTATGACAAAAATTTTGAGTCTCTAAAGAAAGAAATCAATGTATTTTAAATGCAAAGATTTTGGACACTTGGAAAAAAGATTGTCCCCATAATGGCATAACTGTCTCTAAATCTCCCAAATCCATGTGTCCCCACTGTAAAAGGAGATTTTTATTGAGAAAAGGATTACAAATATAAATATGACAAAGTTGTAAATCCCCTGCCAACTTCAAAGTCTTTGTAAGGTAACTCACAGCCCCACCAGTAAGAGGGAAAAGCCCACAAGTCCACCGGGTCAGCAACATACTAAAAAAGTCTCACCTTAAACTTTCAATAAAAATTGACAAACTTTCATGGGAACTGACTGCATTGAATCTGTAGATTGCTTTTGGCAAGATAGCCATTTTTACTATATTAATCCTGCCAATCCATGAGCATGGGAGATTTTCCCATCTTCTGAGATCTTCTTCGATTTCTTTCTTCATGATATGCACTCACTGATAAGCAGATATATAGACCAGAAACTTAGAATACACAAAATACAGTTTGCAAAACACGTGAAACTCACAAAGATGGAAGACCAAAGTGTGGATACTTCATTCCGTCTTAGAATGTGAAACAAAAAAACCCATGGAAAGAGTTATACAGACAAAATTCAGAGCTGAGATGAAAGGAAGGAACATCCTAGGAGACTGCACCACCCAGGGATCCATCCCATGAACAACAACCAAACCCAGACACTATTGCATATGCCAGCAAGATTTTGCTGACAGGACTCTGATATAGCTGTTTCTTGTGAGGCTATGCCATCTGGCAAATACAGAAGTGGATGCTCACAGTCATCTATTGGATGGAACACAGGGCCTCCAATGAAGGAGCTAGAAAAAGTACCCAAGGAGCTGAAGGGGTCTGCAACCCTATAGGAGAAACAACAATATAAACTAACCAGTACCCCTCAGAGCTTGTGTCTCTAGTTGCATATGTAGCAGAGGATGGCCTAGTCTGCCATCAATGGGAGAAGAGGCCCTTGGTCTTGCGAAGATTATATGCCCCAGTACAGGGAAATGCCAGGGCCAGGAAGCAGGAGAGGGCGGGTTGGAGAGCAGGGTGGGGGGAGGGTATAGGGGACTTTTGGGATAGCATTTGAAATGTAAATGAAGAAAATACCTAATTAAATAAAATAAAAATTGTGAAAGTTTTTATGCTTAATAGACACATGCATGGATAACATCCTGAGACTAGCAGAGGGTCCTCCATTTTAGACCCTCCTACCAGGGCTTCAACTGATAGAACTAGGTGATCTCTCCCAAGCATTTATTACACAAGACATTTTATAAATAGGAAGACTCGGGAAAAACAGGACCATTATATTTCTGGTGGCTGACAGGGCCACAAATTTGCTGGGTAGAAATATTTTAAAATATTTAAATGGGCTCTTGCTAGTGGATAAGAGAGAGAAGGGAAAATGTCTCCAAATATAAGATTACCAAAAATATCAAGTTGAAAAGTACTTCCAATTCTAAAGGCTTCTGTTTAATTGTTGAATACCTTACTTCCTACTTATAATGGATCACAGAAGATCCGATTTGGTAGAATAATGCCCATTAAACAGGGAGAAATGAACAATTTCACAATTATTTAAACACCAGTTAGGAATGAGACATGTTTATCCCTCTAGAAGCTGCTGGAATACCCCAGTTTTTGTAATTAATAAGAAGGCCAGGACCTGGAATATTTTTCAGGATCTAACAGCATGTAACAAAATCATGACAATTGGAGTTCACCTCACCATGGCCTCTTCCTTGCATCTTCCATATCTATAAAAACTTCACATTAGTCTTAGACCTTGAAGATTGCCTCTTCTTAATAGCAATTCATCAATAATGTTGCAAGTGCTTCACTTTCTCAGTATCCGAAATCAATAATTCAAGACCAACTCATAGATATGAGCAGAGAGTACTCATTCAAGGAATGACTAACAGCCCTACCATTTGCCAAGCTCTTATAACTGATACATTAAAACCCCTTATTAATTCAAGTCTCCATATATAGCATTACATGGATGCCCTGTTAATATAGGAAGACAAAGACACGATCAAAACAAACCTTAAAGAATCTTAAACAGCAAGCCATAAGAGCACTAACAGAAAGAAGCTTTACAAGGGCAGAAAATAAGACCCTACTCATTCCTCCCATCTTGTTTCTAGGGATAGAAATTACTGTAACCTCGGTTTGGCAAACTAAACTTTTAATTGGCTATCCCAAACCATTAAGTCTAAATAACCTTCAAAGCTTTTTAGGCAATATCAATTGTCTTAGACCATAGTTCCCCATACCAACCAGCCAATTACAACGTCTATTTGATTTGCATAATGGTGACAAGGACCCATCCTCTCCTTGTTTCCTGACACCAGGATCCAAGGAGACCCTGTGTTCTATTAACGACTACATTAAAAAATACTTCCAAGGCTTGCTATGATCTACAACAACCAATCCAGAGCCTTGTATTTATCTCCTCCACAAAGTAGTTTGAGTTTATATCTAACTATGGGGAATCCTAGAATGGCTCTATACACCAATAGAGGAGTACCTCTACTATTAATTGAAGCCAAAGCTATACAAAACCATGATAAAGACAGAGAGTGCCTTTATAAATTATAGATTAAGAACTGTTTACCTTTACCCTCCTAGATATTAAATGGCTTCTGAGAAACCATACCTCTTTTTCTAATAGCCTCATAAGCTTCCTAGGAGAGACAAACACTACCCCTGGGGACAATTCTAGTATTTTCGGTGACTCCCTCCTCATTTATTTCTTTTTGATCCCCATGGGTTGCCACATCTTTTACAAATAGAAGGTTGACAAATAGCTGCCTACATGATATACCAAGTATACAATGAATCAGAATCAAATTTTTAACCCTCAAACACAAATCTCCCCAGAGACCAGTCTGCGCTGGTCAGCTCACAGACTGTAAACAGTGACTGAGCAGACCTCAGAAGCAACACAGCTTCTGGGACAGGCCCAGTTTTGGACACTAGACATCTGGGCACCTTCCCTGCCTGAGGAAAGGTATCCACCCAGGAAGGTTTTCCCTGCTGGAACTAGTGAGGGAGCCATCTTGGGTCCCAGGTCGCTCAGAGACCAGTCTGTGCAGGTCAGCTCACAGACTGCAAACAGTGACTGAGCAGACCTCAGAAGCAACACAGCTTCTGGGACAGGCCCAGTTTTGGGCACTAGACATCTGGGCACCTTCCCAGCCTGAGAAGAGGTGTCCACCCAGGAGGGCTTTGCCTGCCTGAGCTCTGAAGGGAGCCAACTTGGGTCCTGAGTCCCTCAGAGACCAGTCTGCACAGGTCAGTTCACGAACTGCAAAAGGTTGCACAGAGACCAGTCTGTGCAGGTGAGAGTGTGGACTGTAGAAGTGACACAGCTTCTGGGACAGGTAGAAGCAACACAGCTTCTGGGCCAGACCCTGTTTCAGGTTCCAGACTTCCAGGCACCTTCCCGGCCTGAGAAGAGGTGTCTGCCCAGGAGGGCTTTGCCTGCTGGAGCTCGTGAGGAAGCCAACTTGGGTCCTGGATCCCTCAGAGACCAGTCTGTACAGGTGAGTGTGCAGACTGCAGAGGGAACACATCTTCTAGGACAGGCCCTATATAGGGCCCTCAACTTTACCCAAAATGTAGGTCTGAAAACCAAAACACGGTGCACCTTCCTTGCAAGAGGAGAGTTTGCCTGCAAAGACTACTCTGACCACTGAGACTCAGGAGAGAGCTGGACTCCCAGGATTGCTGACAGGGGCTAACAGAATCACAGGAGGAACAGGCACCAACCAGAGACAACTATAACAACCAACTCCAGAGATTACCCGATGGCAAAGGCAAACATAAGAAACTTAATAACAGAAACCAAGACCACTCACCTGCATCAGAACCCAGCACTCCCACCTCAGACAGGCCTGGATACCTGAACACACCTGAAAAGCAAGACTCAGATTTAAAATCATATCTCATGGTGCTGGGAGAGGACATTGAGAAGGACATTAATAACTCACTTTAAAAAAATACAGGAGAACAATGCTAAAGAGGTAAAAGTGCTTAAAGAGGAAACACAAAAATCCCTTAAAGAACTACAGGAAAACACAACTAAACAGGCAATGAAATTGAAGAAAACCATCCAGGACCTAAAAAGGGAAATGGAAACAATAAAGAAAACCCAAAGTGAGACAACTCTGGAGATAGAAACACTAGGAAAGAAATCAGGAACAATAGATGTGAACATCAGCAGCAGAATACAAGAGATGGAAAAGAGAATCTCAGGTGCAGAAGATTCCATAGGGAACATGGACACAACAATCAAAGAAAAAGCAAAATGCAAAAAGAACCTAACTCAAAATATCCAGAAAATTCAGGACACAATGAGAAGACCAAAGCTACAAATAATAGGATTAGATGAGAAAGATTTTCAACTTAAAGGGCCAGCAAATATCTTCAACAAAATAATAGAAGAAAACTTCCCAAACCTAAAGAAAAGGATGCCCATGAACATACAAGAAGCCTACAGAACTCCAAATAGACAGAACCAGAAAAGAAAGTACTCCTGACACATAATAATCAGAACAACAAATGCACTAAATAAAGACAGAATATTAAAAGTAGTAAAGGAAAAGTTCAAGTAACATATAAAGGCAGGACTATTAGAATTTCACCAGAGTTTTCACCGGAGATTATGAAATCCAGAAGATCCTGGACAGATGTTATACAGGACCTAAGGGAACACAAATTCCAGCCCAGGTTACTATATCCAGCAAAACTTTCAATTACAATAGATGGAGAAATCAAAGTATTCTGTGATAAAACCAAATTCACACAATATCTTTCCACTAATCAGGCCTTCAAAGGATAATAAAGGATAATAAACCACCAACACAAGGACTGAAACTATACCCTAGAAAATATAAAAAAGTAACCATTCAACAATCCTAAAAGAAGACAGCCCCAAGAACAGAATCCCAGCTTTCAAAACAAAAATAACAGGAAGCAACAATTATTTTTCTTTAATTTCTCTAAATATCAATGGACTCAATTCCCAATAAAAAGACATAGACTAATAGACTGACTACACAAATATGACACAATGTTTGGCTGCTTACAGGAAACCCACCTCGGAAAAAGACAGATATTACCTTAGGGTGAAAGACTGGAAAACAATTTTCCAAGCAAATGGTCCAAAGAAACAAGCTGGAGTAGCCATTCTAATATCACATAAAATTGACTTTCAACCCAAATTAACAACAACAACAACAAAAAGACAAGGAGGGACACTTCATACTCATCAAAGGTAAAATCAACAAAGAAGAAATCTCAATTCTGAATATCTATGTTCCTAATACAAGGGCAGCCACATTCATTAAAGAAACTGTAGTAAACCTCAAAGCACACATTGCTCCTCACACAATAATAGTGGGAGACTTGAACACCCCACTCTCACCAATGGACAGACTATGGAAACAGAAACTAAACATAGACACATGGACACTAACAGACATCATAAAAAAAACACATGGATTTAATAGATATCTATAGAATGTTTTATCCTAAAAAAAAAAAAAAAAAGGATATACATTCTTCTCAGAGCCACATGGTAACTCTTCCAAAATTGACCATATGTTTGGTCACAAAACAGGCCTTCACAGATACAAAAATACTGAAATTATCCCATGCATCCTATCTGACTACCATGGACTAAGAGTGATCTTCAATAACAACATAAATAATAGAAAGCGAATATTCTCATGGAAACTGAACAACATTCTACTCAATAATTCCTTGGTCAAGGATGAAACAAAGAAAGAAATTAAAGACTTTCTAGAGATTAATGAAAAAGAAGCCATAACATACCTAAACTTATGGGACACAATGAAGACAGTCCTAAGAGGAAAACTCATTGCCCTGATGAGTGCCTACAAAAAGAAACTAGAGAGAGCATACACTAACAGCTTGACAGCACACTTAAAAGCTCTAGAACTAAAGAAAGCAAATTCACCCAAGAGGAGTAGAGAGCAGGAAATAATCAAACTCAGGGCTGAAATCAACCAAGTAGTAACAAAAAGAAATATTCAAAGAATCAATCAAACCAGGAACTGGTTCTCTGAGAAAATCAAGAAGATAGATTAACCCTTAGCCAGACTAACTAGAGGGCACAGGGACAATATATTAATTAACTAAATCATAAATGAAAAAGGAGACATAACAACTGAACCAGAGGAAATCCAACACATCATCAGAACCAATACAAAAGACTTTACTCAACAAAACTAGAAAACTTGGATGAAGTGGACAACTTCATAGACAGATACCAGGTACCAAAGTTAAGCCAGGATCAGATTAACAATTTAAATGGTCCGATTTTCCCTAAAGAAATAGAAGCAGTCATCAATAGTCTTCCAACCAAAGAAAGGCCAGTACCAGATGGGTATAGTGCAGAGTACTATCAGACCTTCAAAGAAGACCTAATTCCAACTCTCCTCAAACTATTCCACAATATAGAAACAGAAGGTACTCTACCCAATTCATTCTATAAAGCCACAATTACTCTGAAAACTAAACCACACAAATATCCAACAAAGAAAGAGAACTTCAGACCAATTTCCCTCATGAATATCTATGCAAAAATACTCAATAAAATCCTCAGAAACTGAATCCAAGAACATATTAAAATGATCATCCATCATGACCAAGTAGGCTTCATCCCAGGAATGCAGGGATGGTATAATATATGGAAATACATCAACCTTATCCACTATATAAACAAACTCAAAGAAAAAAATCACATGATCATCTCCTTAGATGCTGAGAAAGCATTTGACACAATCCAACACATTTTCATTATAAAAGTCTTGGAAAGATCAGGAATTCAACGCCCATACCTAAACATAATAAAAGCAATATACAGCAAACCAGTAGCCAACATCAAAGTAAATGGAGAGAAACTTGAAGCAATCCCATTAAATCAGGGATGAGATAAGGCTGCCCACTTTCTCCCTACCTATTCAATATAGTACTTGAAGTCCTAGCCAGAGCAATTCAACAACAAAACGAGATTAATGTGATATAAAATGGAAAGAAAGAAGTTAAAATATCACTGTTTGCAGATAATATGATAATATATATATAAGGGACCTCAAAAATTCCACCAGAGAACTCCTAAACCTGATAAACAACTTCAGTGCAGTATCTGGATATAAAATTAACTCAAACGAATCAATGGCCTTTCTCTACACAAAGGATAAATGGGTGAGAAAGAAATTAGGGAAACACCACCCTTCACAATAGTCACAAATAATATAAAATACCTTGGTATGACTCTAACTAAGGAAGTGAAAGATCTGTATTACAAGAAGTTCAAGTCCCTGAAGAAAGAAATAGAATAAGATCTCAGAAGATGGAAAGACCTCCCACGCTCCTAGACTGGCAAGATTGATATAGTCTAAATGGCTATCCTGCCAAAAACAATATAAAGCTTCAATACAATCCCATCAAAATTCCAACTCAATTCTTCACTGAGATGGAAAGGGAAATTTGCAAATTCATCTGAAAAAAAAAAAAAAAAAAAACTAAGATAGCAAAAACTATTCTCAACAAAAAACCTCTGGTGGAATCACCATGCCTGACCTCAAGCTATACTACAGAGCTGTTGTGTTTAAAACTGCATGGTACTGGTACAGGAACAGACAGATAGATCAATGGAATAGAAATGAAGACCAGAAATGAAACCACACACCTATGGTCACTTGATCTTTGACAAGGGAGCTAAAACCATCCAGTGGGAAAAGGACAGCATATTCAACAAATGGTACTGGCACAACTGGCGGTTATCATGTAGAAGAATGCGAATTGATCCATTCTTATCTCCTTGTAAAAAGCTCAAGACTAAGTGGATCAAAGAACTTCACATAAAACCAGAGACACTGAAATTTATAGAGGAGAAAGTGGGGAAAAGCCTCGAAGATAGGGGCACAGGGGAAAAATTTCTAAACAGAACAGCAATGGCTTGTGATGTAAGATCAAAAATTGACAAATGGTACCTTATAAAATTGTAAAGCTACTGTAAGAAAAAAGACACTGTCAGAAAGACAAAAAGGCCACCAACAGATTGGGAAAGGATTTTTACCAAACCTAAAACTGATAGGGGACTAATATCCAACATCTACAAAGAGCTCAAGAAGCTGGACTCCAGAAAAACGAATAACCACATTAAAATTGGGGTACAGAGCTAAACAAAGAATTCTCAACTGAGGAATTCCGAATGGCAGAAAAACACCTGAAAAAATATTCAACATCCTTAATCATCAGGGAAATGCAAATCAAAATAACACTGAGATTCCACCTCACACCATCCAGAATGGCTAAGATCAAAAAGTCAGGTGACAGCAGATGCTGGCAAGGATGTAGAGAAAGAGGAACACTCCTCCATTGCTGGTGGGATTGCAAGCTGGTACAACCCCTCTAGTAGTCAGTCTGGTGGTTCCTTAGAAAATTGGACATAGTACTTCTGAGGGATTCATCAATACCTCTCCTGGGCATATACCCAGAATATGTTCCAACTGGTAAAAACGAACACATGTTCCACTATGTTCATAAAAGCCTCGTTTTTAATAGCCAGAACATTGAAAGACTCCAGATGTCCCTCAACAGAGGAATGGATACAGAAAATGTGGTACATTTACACAATGGGGTACTATTGTGCTATTAAAAACAATGAATTTATGAAATTCTTGTGCAAATGGATGTATCTGGAGGATATCATCCTTAGTGAGGTAACCCAGTGTATTAGTTAGGGTTCTCTAGAGTCACAGAACTTAAGGAGTAAAGGAATTTATTGATGACTTACAGTCTGCAGTCCAATTCCCAACAATGGTTCAGTAGTAGCTGTGAATGGAAGTCCAAGGATCTAGCAGTTACTCAGTCCCACACGGTGAACAGGCGAAGGAGCGAGAGAGAGTCTCCCTTCTTCCAGTGTC
>LR753771.1:65606-127232 GCA_902729485.2 Mus minutoides
GCGGCCGCTCGGCCCGAGGCGGCGGCGCCGGGGTCCCGGCGGCCGCTCGGCCCGAGGCGGCGGCGCCGGGGTCCCGGCGGCCGCTCGGCCCGAGGCGGCGGCGCCGGGGTCCCGGCGGCCGCTCGGCCCGAGGCGGCGGCGCCGGGGTCCCGGCGGCCGCTCGGCCCGAGGCGGCGGCGCCGGGGGCCGGCTTCCTACAACAAGGGTCCCTCCATGTGTACTCTTTGGTTGGTGGTTTAGTCCCTGGGAGCTCTGGGGGTATTGGATGGTTCATATAGTTGTTCTTCCTATGGGGCTGCAAACCCCTTCAGCTCCCTTGGGCCCATTTTCTAGATGCTCCATTGAGGACGCTGTGCTCAGTCTAATGGATGTCTGTGAGCATCCACTTCTGTTATTTATCAGGCACTGGCAGAGCCTCTCAGGAGACAACTATAGCAGACTCCTGTCAGCAAGCACTTGTTGGCATCCACAATAGTGTCTGGTTTGGTCTGGTGTATGAGATGGATCCCTAAGTGGGACAGTCTCTGGATGGCTTTTCCTTCAGTCCCTTCTCCATTTTTTGTCTCTGCATTTCATTTTGACAAGAGAAATTCTGAATCAATATTTTTGAGATGAATGGGTGGCCTCATCCCTCAGACAGAATCTGTGTCTATCCATTGGATATGGTCTCTATCTCCCCTTTGTTGGTTATTTCATCTAATGTCCTCCCTGTTGGACCCCAGGAATCTCTTGAATCCCTGCCATCTGTGACTTTCTAGTGATTACCTCCAGTTTCCCCTCCCCCATTGCTACTCACATCAGTTCAATTTTCTGACCCTCTGTACTTTCCCCATTTCTCCTTCCAGACCTGATCCTGTTGGCCTTTTTTCCTTGCCCTCCTCTCTCCCTCCAAGATCCCTCTATATGCAACTATGAGGTGTGTATTACAGGCTATTTCTGTCTATATAGTCACTTGCTGCTTTGGATTATCTCAGCATGCTCTCCCTCTATCCTTCTGCCTGTTGCTATAGGTAACAGGACTCCTGTTATCAACAGAGGATGAGATTTTCCCAAGAGTACCTCTGCCTCTGTGTATGTGGACATTTCCATGTTTGTGTGCCTAACTTTTCAGAGGTTGAGGACTTTGCATGTGTACCTCTGTCTGTATATTCATAGGTCACATTTGTTTTATCTATCAGTATACACAGGCTGGTTCAGCATTCTCTGGTGAATGATACTGCAAGTGAGTGTTGGGGTTCAGGTGGCCTTTGGATGATTGTTTTCATTCCTTTTATGTAAACACAAAAGTGGGATAACAGAATCACATGATAGTTATAATTTTGCTTGTTGAAAATCCCCCATAGTAACTGCACATAACTTATATCCATGTAAACAGCCTGCCTTTATTTTCTCCTCATCCTTGCCATGGTTGCTAATTTTTTTTTAATTTATATTTTTAGCCTTTTGGTTAATAACATGTTAACAGATAGTATGTGATATTGCAATAAGTCAGTAGTTTTGATATTGGTAACCTCCAACTTATTTTTCTTGGTTTACTTAGAAAGATTTTTTTTAGTATAAAATAGAGTTTATTAAGCACACAGGGAGGGGAGTTAAGAGGGTAGTAGAGTCAGAGAAAGGCAGAGAGAGGAAAAAGAGAAGAGAAGTAGAGGCCAGCCATGAGCATGTGGAGGGAGGGGGAGAAGGGGATGAGGAAGGGGGGAAGGAAAGAGTGAGGAAGCAAGAGAGAAATAAGAGAGCAAGAGTTAGAATTTTTATTTAACTCACTTTTAGAAAAATCCCATAACTCTCATTTTCATCTGTTTTCTTATACCAGTTTCAGAGATTTTAATATGGTGATTAGTAATTTGTTACTTTATCTTGAGACTTAAAATATAATCTCTCTTAATTCCTATGTTGGGATTGTTCATTGTTTATATGAGACATTGTGCATTTCTGTCATATGTATTTAAAGCTACAAATCTTCCTCACAGTACCACACTTCTACACATTTTAATGTTTCATTTTTATTTGTTCAAAAATTGTCTCTAGTCTTTTGCTCAGAAGTTTATATATAGTGTAGATTCTACTCTTTGTACACTCTATGATTATTAAAGTTATTTACCCATTAATTTTATTGAGATGAAAAGTCCATGTGATCTAAAGCATATAATGATTTATTTTGCTAGAGTGTCCATGTGATATTCAGTGTATATTGCAACTTTAAATCAATTACTGTATGTGTAACAGCTCATCAAATTCTTGACAGTATTTGTCAGAATCTAACTTTCTGCTCAACTTACCTGTCAATCAGTGAAAATGTGGTGTTGGAGTCTCAATCTCTAAAAATTATTGTTAATATCTTCTCTATTTTTTTTCAAAAAGTGAAGCGTTATTGTTAATCACACAACTTACTTATGCCATAAAACATGAAGAAAATTGTGCTGATGCCAAAACAGAGCTGTAACTCTACTGAGAAGTGTTCATAGTGCTAGAAGATACATCCCACCAAAGGAAAGAAGTAATTAACCTTACCTAGCTACAAACTCTGCAACCTAAACCCAGGCTTGCCTGCAAGATACATTGATGCAATAGTGACCCAAATTTTACAAGAGTGTTGGATAGTTTCATGTCAGTTTGTTACCAGCTAAAGTCTTCTGAGAGGAGGAAATATCAATTAAGAAAACGCCTCTCTAAGATTGGGTTGTGGGCAGGCCTCTACATAATTGTCTTCTATCTATCATCTATCTATCTATCTATCTATCTATCTATCTATCTATCTATCTATCTATCATCTATCTATCCATCTATCTGTCTGTCTATCTATCTATCTCTCAGTCTTCTATTTATATCCCAATTACTGCCCCCTTCTCAGTCTGTCCATCAAAGTGTCCCTCCCCCCACTCCTTCCTCTTCCCTGTGGAGGAGGATTTCCTTCAAACCTGGCACATCAACTCTTTGTAATGTTAGGCAAATGCTCTCCCATTGAGGGCAGACAAAGCAGGCCTTTTGGGAAACAGACTCCACAGGCAGGCAACAGCTTGGGGAGAGGCCCCAATCCAGTTGCTGGGGGGCCCATATGGAGACTGAGCTGTACATCTGCTACATATGTTTCTGGGGCCCTGGTCCAGCCCATGTATGCTCTGAGAACTTCCAAGGTTCCAGACATCTAATTTTAGGCTAAGTGATCCAATGTCTCTCGCTCTGCAATTTTCAGTTTCAGTTATGAATCTTTTTGATAATTACTATCTACTGTAAAAATAAGCTTTTCTGATGATGGTTGAGCAATATAGTGAGCTATGAGGCATAGCAATATGTCATTAGGTGTCATATTATTACTATATTGCTTTAGTGGTTAACTAGCAAAATTTGCTGAGATGTCTTTATCAAACTCCTCCTGTCAAGACTCAGGGATCTTTGTGGAAGTGAAGGTTGAAAGATTTTAAGAAATGCAGTAAATGTCTCCAATAAAACAGAACTTCTGTACAAAACAGGACAGAAATGTATCTGAGTTCACAGAGACTATGAAAGCATGCACAACAAGTACATGGATCCAAATCCTAGAGTTGACAGGGGGAAGTAAACATAAAGTCACACTCTAGCCAAGAAGCTCTTTGCAATTAATGTCTTCTGGGAAAGGAAAAATTAGTTTTCTCCAATGTAGTGGCATTGGGTGTATCAACCACGTTCTAGAGCATGCCCTATGTTAAGGAGCAGTTGACTAACACAAAACAGATTCCATGGTTTGGTGTGTGTGTGTGTGTGTGTGTGTGTGTGTGTGTGTGTGTGTACATGCATGCACACTTATGTGTGTTGTTTTTGTTGATGTTGTTGTTATTGATTTCCTTTAAGTTCGTTTCTCTGTTTTGATTTTTGTTTTTTGTTGTTTTTCTTTTTTTTTTTTTTAAAGAGATGATATAAGTGTATGGGGCGGTAGGGAGCGTTTAGGACAAGGTGGGGAGAAGAATATCAAAATACACTGGATAAAAAGTGAAAATATATTTTTTTTAAGAAATAGAAAGAAGGAAGGAATTTTGGGCCAATCAAAATTTGACAACACATAATAGTCTTTCCATCTCTGTTCACTAAGTTCTTGCACACAAGACGTACTTGAGCAGGCAGAATTGCTTCTGAAAATTACTTACTCCACTGATTATGTCTTTTTTGCATAAATTATCTATATTAAAACATGAGCCCAAGATTCAAGTACTTGAAAGAAATATAAAGAGGATTACCATGAAAAAATTCATTTTCCACCCCATAGACCAGGAATATATATATATATATATATATATATATATATATATATATATATATATATATATATATAAAATGTTTTCCCTGCATATATTTTGATGACAATGCAGTTTTGATTCTGGTGTTAGTTGTTTTTCTATTGCTGTGGTAAATACTTTCCTTCTCCTAGCAACTATCAATTCCCATGGACTACAAATAAAGGTTATTTTACTTAGCAATATACTTAGTTCCATGTTCTTATCATGTAAATTGCAGTATTTAGAAGTATTGTATAGTCATACAAAACTATTTCATAAATGTAAGATTTTGGTAACATAAAAGATACCAGCTGATTTTAATGTAAACAGAGTGAGGTGATATAAGTTATTACAACTAATAAGAGATATATATTTTTTATTTAACAATTCAAAATTAAGAATGTTACTATTATTAAATTTTCTTCCTGGTAAAAAAAAAAATCTAAAATGATGCCTGTATAGTAAATATGGTTTTTGTACTTTACAGCAAATATTCGTTATTAAAATACACATATTGTAGATCATTCTCTCTACCATATCAATCACATACTATTTATGATCTAGGAATATGTTTAAATAAGAACAAGTCAGGTATTTGTGAAAGAGATGTATTTTCCTGCTTTTATTAAATTTTAAGTTAGTACACACAAAGCAATTGGTCTTACCATGATATTTTCATATATACATTGTTCCTATTTGCTCTCCTTCCTCATGGACTTTCCTCCTTCTCTTGCTCACTCTTCCAGATCCCCCTCCCTTCCCTAATATTCTTCTCTTCTGCTCTCACACCTGTCTTAGTTAAGATTTTACTGAAGCGGTTTATCAGGTTTAGGAGTTCTTTGGTGGAATTTTTGGGGTCCCGAATATATACTATCATATCATCTGCAAACAGTGATATTGTAACTTCTTCCTTTCCAATTTGTATCCCCTTGATCTCCTTTTGTTGTCCAATTGCTCTGGCTAGGACTTCAAGTACTATATTGAATAGGTAGGGAGAAAGTGGGCAGCCTTGTCTAGTCCCTGATTTTAGTAGGATTGCTTCCAGCTTCTCTCCATTTACTTTGATGTTGGCTACTGGTTTGCTGTAGATTGCTTTTATTATGTTTAGGTATGGACCTTGGATTCCTGATCTTTCCAAGACTTTTATCATGAAAGGGTGTTGGATAACCAGAACCCCCAGAACTCATGTCTCTAGCTCCATATGTAGCAGAAGATGACCTAGTCGGCCATCATTGGGAAGAGAGGACCCTTGTTACTGCAATCTTTATATGTCCCAATACAGGGGAACGCCAGGGCCAAGAAGTGGGAGTGGGTGGACAGGGGAGCAGGGATGGGGGAATGGGGGAAGGGACTTTCAGAATAGCATTTGAAATGTAAATTAAGAAAATATCTAATAAAAAATTGGAGAAAAAAAGATTTTACTGTTGTGAATGGAAACTATGACTAAGGCAAGACTTATAAGGACAGCATAATTAGGGCAGTCTGACAAGTTCAGAGGTTGTGTATATTAACATCAAGGAGGCAGTATGGTAATGTCCAGGCAGGCATAGTGCAGGAGTAGCTGAGAGTTCTGTATATTTATCTGAAGGACACTAGGGGAATACTGGCTCCCATGTGGTTAGGAGGAGGGTCTTAAAACCCATGTCCACAGTAATACACTTCCTCTAACAAGGCCAAACCTAATCCAACAAGGCCATATTTCCCTGGGCCAAGCATATACAAATCATCACATTCCACTCCATGGCCCCAATAGTCTTATCAAATGTGAGTCTTTGGGAGCCATACCTAAACATTGCATGATGCAAAATACATTTAATCTAACTTCAAAAGTTCCCATAGTCTATAGCAGTCTCAACAATGTTAAAGTCCAAAGACAAAACTTCTTCTGAGATTCAATCACCCAACTGTATATTCTCTGAAACAAGACAGATAGCAGCTGGGCAAACTCCAAAATCTGCATCTCTATGTCTGATGTCAAAGCATTCTTTTCATCTTTGTTGATGGTAGCAAACTTCTTTCTCCTGGTCTGGTTCCATTCCCTATCATCAGCTTTTCTCAATAGATATCCTATGACTCTGGCAACTCGAACATCTTGGGGTCTCCAACACAACTTCAATGTTACAGCTTTTTGTTTCAATGTCTGGGATGCACACATTATCTTCTGGGCTCCTCCAAAGAGCTTGAGTCACATCTACAGTTCTGCCCTCTATAGAACTCCAGACTCTCATTGATTCCACTCTGCTGCTGCTGTTCTTCTTGGTGATCATCCTATGGTACTGGCATCTCCAACACATTGGGGTCTTACAACCTAACTATGCTTCACTGGTAGCCTCTCATAGGCTTCTCAAATCCTTTGCATGATATCTTCAGTCCTGGTTCATCAAATTTAATTGAGGCTGCATCTGCACCAATAGCCTCCCATGGCCTCTCACTGTGCTGAGGCCCAGCAGCTCTTCATGACCCCTGCATGCCTTCAAAACTAGTACCACCAGGGTGATTCCTAAACATGACCAAGTCCCACTGCAGCATGAGTTACAATCTTGGCTATCTCTGGAACACAGCTTCTTTGTGTTCTCAGAAAACATTTCCTAGGTATTACCTAAGTGATGCTGGTCTGTTTTTAACTACTGCTAATTTCTTAGCTACAGATAACAAACATCAATTGACCTCCTATCTTGACAATAGTCTCCTCCTCTTCTTGACTATAAAGGCAGAGCCAAATGGTTTTATCTTCTTGACTATAAAGTCATAGCCAAATGGCAGAAGCTGCCGATTTCTGCTGCTTGCTGGGACTAGAACTTGTTCCCTTTGTTCTATTAGATTATCTCTAGCTTTACATTTTCCAACTCCTTCACTGGCTAAGCATAGCTATCCTGGAACTTGCTCTGTAGATTGATCTTGAACTCAGCATGGTTCTGTGTCCTGAAAGCTAGAATCAAAGGCATATAAAACCATGGCTAGACTTACACTTTACTTAGAAATTGCTCTGTACCCTGGCCCTGAACTCAGACATCTACTTGTTTCTGTCTCAAGGCGTTAAATGTGTAATATGTTAGCATGCCTGGGCCTAAGTTTTTCATGGCCTCTATTCCTTAAGATCTAGATCAAAAGTCCTTGTCATTCATTTCTGAATTGTAGTCCATCCCATCCTAAAAATCAAAGTGAAAACAATAACAGTAATAATAATGCCTAATATAATTATTCCTTGCTCAATGCAAATGCATAAACAACAAGATTAGCTGGGTGTGATCTTGCCACAAAGTCACCACTCTCTTAATATTTTTAATCTCCTTAAACACAGGATTAAGTTCCATTACACTTCCTGCTCTCTCTCTCTCTCTCTTTCTCTCTCTCTCTCTCTCTCTCTTTCTCTCTCTCTTAAACACACACACACACACACACACACACACACACACACACATTTGTCTAAGTTCCACATTCAAGAGTTAAATACAGTATGCTTTTAAAAGTGGCATATTTTGCTAGGTATAACAATTTCCAATTAATTTAAATTTTTCACAAATGCTATGGTTTCATTATTCTGTAGATAAATATATTTTTCATCTCTATTCAACTGTTTATCAATATTAAGATTTTTTAATCAGCAAATCATTTCCCCATCCCTATTCTCTCAAATTTAATATTGAAAATCACAGTGCAACATTTAAGTTAATGTACCCTAAATTTATGTCTATTAATAGAAATAGAAAAATTGGTCAGTTTTTCAAAAGTAGAATAAACATAGAGTATTGTTATTCTTTGATATTGAACTATAAGACCAAACTTCAAAAGGCACAATGTTATCAAAACAAAGAAAATCTCAATGCAGAAAATACCAAAGTGAGTTTAGTTTCAGATACCTATAGTATCTGGTCAAATTATGAACATTCACAAATAGGAATCTAGGTTCCTCAATAGATGAAATTTGGGAAGAGAAGGTCACTCTATTGAGGGAAATGAAACAGAATTATCACTCAGTGGAATGCTCAGTTATACTTGGCTTAAGGCTAAAATTAATGTGGTAAGACAATACAATTAACTGAAAATGTGGAACTACATGACCTATAGGCAAAATATTTCATTTTAATTTTTATTATGTATATATGTGTTCCTTTATGTGGGCTTTCTGATTTGAAAATCAGAAAGAGAGTTCAGAAGAGAATGTCAGATCATCTGGATCTAGAGTTACACATGGGTGAGAGTGATTAGACATGGATAGTAAGAGTTGAATAGTGGTTCTATGCAAAAGCAGCAGGTGTTCTTAATTGCTGAGTTATCTTTCCAGCTACCAAAACAAGAATTCATAGAACTGGAAAAATAAGAAAACATTTGTATCAAACTGATTATACACAGCAAAATTAATTCTATTTATCATATAACACTGGGCAATGCCTTTATTGCTGATGAAATGGAAAACATATTTATAATAACTGAAAGACATAGTTTTTTTTTCTTGCCAACGATTGGTTTATTTTTTTAATTTATTATTTTTTTTTATTTTTATTTTTTTAGAGAAATTCTTCATTTACATTTCAAGTGTTATCCCAAAAGTCCCTGATACCCACCCCCCCGCACTGCCACCTACCCTCCACCTCCCACTATTTGGTTTTTTTTATATATTATCTGTAAATACATATGATCTCAAAAACAAGACTTTATTACAACTTGAAATCAGGAAGGTTGATGCCTCCAGCAGTTCTTTTATTTAGGATTGTTTTAGCTATCTTGCTTTTTGTTTGCTTGATGGAGTGATTGGTGTGTGTGTGTGTGTGTGTGTGTGTGTGTGTGTGTGTGTTTGAATGAAATGTTCTATAAGCATCTCTTAAGTCTGATTGGTTTATAAGCTCCATTAGCTCTTATATTTTTTCTATTAATGTTTTTTTCTGTCTGGAAACCCCAACCATGGTAATAGAGGTATACAGAACTCACCTGCTATCTGTGTGAGAGTGTCAAAATATGATTTAATCTGTAGTAGTATTTCTTTTGAAAGAATTGGCTGCCTTTGTTTTGGGAGTATAGGTATTAAGAATGTGTTCTTGGTAAATAGTTTTCCTTTAATTACTATGTTGTATCCTTCTCTATCTCTTTTGATTAGTTTTGGTTTGAAGTCTAAATTGTTAAATATTAAAATTGTTAGACCAATTTGTTTTTTTTTTTTAGGTCCATTTGCTTGACATATCTTCAGCAAACCCTTTACCATGCTTTTAGCACATGACAATCAATGAAATGGAATTACAGACCTGAACATATATCTGTACACTTATGGACACTTGATTTTTGATAAAGATGCCAGAAATGCACAATGGAAAAAGGACAAATTCTTCAACAAATTGTGCTGGCCAAACTAGATGTCTGCATGTAGAATAATGGAAATAAATTCATACTTAACATCCTGTACTCAACCTCAAGTGAATCAAAGACCTCAACATAACACTCAAAACACTGAACCCGATAGAAGAGAAAATAAGATTTGGTCTTCCACTGTCTAGAAAAGGAAAAGACTTTCTGAACTGAAAACTGTTACCACAGATACTAAGATGAAAAACTAATAAATATAACCTCATAGAATAAAAAAATAAATAAAAAAAGATTTCTGTAAGGCAAAGGACCCTGCCATTCAGACAAAGTCACAGTTTACAGATGAGAAAAGATATTTCCAATATACATTTGATAGAGGGCTATTATCCAAAAATAATAAGAACTGAAGAATGTATATCAATGAAACAAATAACCCTATTGAAAACTTGAGTCCAAATATAAATAGGGAATTCTCAATAGGGAAAATTAAAATGCTTGAGAAATATTTAAGTCAGCATTAAACATCTTAAGTTATTATGGGAATACAAATCAAATCTACTTTGGTATTTCATCTTATACCTTTCAGAATAGCTAAGAACAACAAAACAAGTAACAGGTCATATTAGCAAGGATATAGTATAAAGGGAATAACCATCCATAGCTGATGCAAATGAGTGAGGTTGTTCCTCAAGAAAATGAGAACCAATCTACCTTGATAGACACACACGTACACAGACACACACATAGACACACAGACACACACACACACACACACACACACACCACATATACATATGCATATACCCCTCTTGGGCATATACTCAAAACATGCTTCATCCTAGCACAGAGACACTTACTCAGTCATGTTCATCGCTGATCTAAGCATAATATCCAGTAATTGAAAACAACACAAATGCCACTCAAGAGAAGGATGGGCCCGGATATAGCTGTCTCGGGGAAAATATACCAATGCCTGGCAAACATGGAGGTGGAAGCTCACGGTCAGCTATAAGATGGAACACAGGGTTCCCAAGGAAGAAGGAGCTAGAGAAAGTACCCAAGGAGCTGAAGGGGTCTTCAACCCTATAGGTGGAAGAATAACCATGAACTAACTAGTACCCCCTGGGCTCGTGTCTCTAGCTGCATATATAGAAGAATATGGCCTAGTTGGCCATCAGTGGGAAGAGAAGCCCCTTGGTTATGCAGACTTTATATGCCCCAATACAGGGGAACGCCAGGGCCAAGGGGTGGGAGCGGATGGGTAGGGGAGCAGGGCCGGGAGGGGGGAGGGTATAGGGAACTTTCTGGATAACACTTGAAATGTAAATGAAGAAAATATCTAATAAAAGTTGAAAAAAATGTTGTACATTTATACAATGACTTACTATACATTAAAAACAGCATCATGTGCACTTTAAAAACTATCAGGTACTGAATGAAACAGGAGAGATGTACAAGGGTCAGAAAATTAAAGAAAAATGTGTAACAGTATGGGATGAGGAACTTGAGATAGCCACCTGAGGGTCCCAGACACCAGGGAAGCAAGAGGCTCCCAGGACCCAACAAGGGGTACTTTAGCTGAAATGTACAGAGAAGTGTAGATAGAAAACCTGTAGAGACCTCATCCAATAATTTCAAATGGCCACCAGTAGAGGGATGGTGCTACGCACACATCTCAAAGTTTTTAATCCAGAAATGTTCCTGTCCAAAGGAAAGACAGGGGTAAAAAAATGGAAGACAGACTGAAGGAAGGGCCATTCAGAGACTGCCCCACCTGGGGATTCATCCTGTCTGCAGACACCAAAATCCTGACACTATTGTTGCCAAGATTTGCTTGCTGACAGGAGCCTGGAGTAGCTGTTCCCTGGGAGATTCTGTCAGCACCTGATCAATGCAGATATTAATGTTCACAGCCAACCATCAGACTGAGCTTAGGAACCCTGTCCAGGGAGCTGGCAGAAGGACTGGTGGAACAGAAGGGAATTGCAGCCCCATAGGAAAAACAATGTTAGCTGCCCAGACCACCCAGTGCTCCCAGGGACTAGACCACCAGCCAAGGAGTATACAGGGAGAGATCCTTGTCTCCAGATACACGTGTAGGAGAAGATGGCATTGTCTGACATCAATGGAAGGGAAGATCCTTGGTCCTGTGGAGATTTGATGCCCCAGGATAGTGGGGTGCTGAAGGGGTGGAGCAGGAGAGCATGGGTAGGTGGAGGAGCACCCTTATAGAGGCAAAGTGGAGGGGGAGAGGGTGGAGTTAGGATAGAAGGTTTGTGGAGGGGTAACTGGGAAATGGGAGATCATTTGAGATGTAAATGAATGGAATGATTAATAAAAAGCTAATTAAAAATTTACAGGCAAATAGATGAAACTAGAAAAGAAAATAGTCCTAAGTAAAATTTCCCAGACTTGGAAAGAAAAATACAGTCAGTGTTCAGATAGGGAACAAATACAGAGACACACAACCAGACATTATGCATTATGACGAGAGATATAGACCTTGAAACTCTCATCTGTAAATGTGGTGTCTCCCTCAAATCACTTCCCTCAGGTCTCAGGCATAACTGTGGTTGAGGAGGTAGAAAAAATGTAGGTACCAGGGGGAATGGAGGAAAACAAGAAAAGAAAAAAAAGGCCCTCCAAATGAAAATGAGAAAAGCTCCTATAAACTCACGCAAACTAAAGAAACATGCACAGGACCTACATGGATCTGTACCATTTCTTATTCATATTACGGCTTCCAGTTTAATATTTTTATGGAATTTCTTATTTTGCAAAGAAGTGGGTCTCTGTTTCTTGTGACTTTGCTTGGGATCTTTCCTTCTGTAGGTTTGTATTATCTAATTATGATATCATAGTTTTTATTTTATATTATTATACATTATTTTATTATACTTTTGTTATCTCTTAGAAACGTGTTCTTATTCAGTGAAAGACAAATAGGGAGTAGATGAAGATGGGAGAGGACATGAAGAGTAACAGGGAACAGTAGAGGGGATACCAGAAACAAAATATGTTATGTAAGAAAAGAATTTATTTTCAATATATGGGGAAAGATGTAAAATTCATCAAATAAATGTTATTTGAAGAAAAAGAAACTACAAGAAACATAATTTTGTATTTTTTAGTTTGGCAATATTTAGAATCAACATTGTGACAAATGTGTTTGAACATCATTGCTTTTATAATTACTCATGATCAAAACTTCTCAGAAAACCAATCTGAATTACTTCCTAAAACTAAATGAATTCATACCTAAACTTTAGCAATTTTAAGCCTGCATTTATAGTTAGGAACATTTTTATAGATTTTATAAAATTACATGCTCTATGATGCTTATAGAAGTGTTGAAGCTATATGCAGGAAATCATGGTTATGTGCATGCATCTCTTGAAAAGTGTTCAAGAAAAATGTGAATCTCAGCTTGGAATACTGTGAATAAATAGAAAAATTGAATACAAATATAAAGGGAAATTTACTGATCTTTCTTAAAAGTTCTTATGCATTCGATGATAAAAATTAATACATATAATAGGAACAGAATCATGCTATCTATATATATCAAAATGCCCAATAAATGTATGAAATCTGTATATTACTGTGAATATTGTGAAGATTTTAAGAATATATACTCTAAATACTTGGAATAAGTTGTCACCTAGATTTGGCTATTTTACTTACTTTATTTATGCTTTGTAGACTTATCCTGTCCCTTGCTTTCTCTTAGCTATCCCCTCTGTGTGGCATGTTGAATATCAAACCTAAGAACTCATTCATGTAAAGCAAATTTTATATTTCTAATCCACTTTCTTCCTATTCAATTTAAAAAGTAATTTTTGGGGTGGCCATGAAATAACTCCATGGCACTGTGAGGCCATGAATTTGATCCAGCCTCTAGAATAGTTCAAAATACAGATTTGTCTCATCAGACCTGCCTTTCAGTTTTCAATGTTCATGTCTTTCACTTACTTATAAGCTTATTACTTTTTTCTTCAATTTATTATTAGATTTTTTTTCATTTACATTTCAAGTGCTATCCCAAACGTCCCCTACACCCTCCCCCTGCCCTGCTTCCCTTCCCACCCTCGCCCACTTCTTGGCCCTGGCATTCCCCTGTACTAGGGAATATAAAGTTTGCAAGACAAAAGGTATTCTCTTACCAATAGTGGTCAACTAGGTCATCTTCTGTTACATATGCAGCTAGAAACAGGAGCTCAGTGGGTACTGGCTAGTTCATATTGTTGTTGACCTATATATAAGATTGCAGACCCCTTCAGCTCCTTGGGTACTTTCTCTACCTCCTTCCTTGGGGGCCCTGTGTTTCATCCAATAGATGACTGTGAGCATCCCCTTCTGTATTTGCCAGGTAATGGCATAGATTCACAAGAGACAGCTATATCAGGGTCCTTTCAGCAAAATCTTTCTGGCATATGCAATAGTGTCTGTGTTTGGTGGCTGATAATCGGATGGATCCGCAGGTGGAGTAGTCTCTGGATGGTCTATGCTTTTGTCTCAGCTCCAAACTTTGTCTCTTTAATTCCTTCCATGGGTATTTTGTTCCCTATTCTAAGGAGGAATGAAGTATCCATGCATTGGTCTTCCTTCTTGATTTTCTTGTGTTTTGCAAATTGTATCTTGGGTATTCTAAGATTCTGGGCTAATATCCACTGATCAGTGAGTCCATATCAAGTGACTTCTTTTGTGATTGGGTTACCTCACTCAGGATGATATCCTCCAGATACATCCATTTGCTTAAGAATTTCATAAATTCAATGTTTTTAATACCTGAGAAGTACTTCTGTACTCCTTGTGTAAATGTACCACATTTTATGTATCCATTCCTCTGTTGAAGGACATCTGGGTTCTTTCCAGCTTCTAGATATTATAAATGAGGCTGCTAAGAACATAGTGGAGCATGTATCCTTATTACCAGTTGGAACATCTTCTGGGTATATGTCCAGGAGAGGTATTGATGGATCTTCCAGTAGTATTATGTTCAATTTTCTGAGGAACTTCTAGACTGATTTCCAGAGTGGTTGTACAAGCTTGCAATCCCACCAGCAATGGATGAGTGTTCCTCTTTCTTCACATCCTCACCAGCATCTGCTGTCACCTGAATTTTTGATCTATAATCTTATTCTAATTTTGTTAGCTTATATTAATTCTGCACAATATTTGACTTTTAATGTTATTTTATTTATTTATTTATTTATTTATTTATTTATTTATTTATTTATTTATTTTTAGATACAGGGTTTCTCTGTATAGTGCCGGCTGTCCCGGGACTCACTTTGTAGACCCGGCTGGCCTCGAACTCAGAAATCTGCCTGCCTCTGCCTCCCAAGTGCTGGTATTAAAGGCATGCACCACCATGCCCAGCAATGATACTTTATATATATGCATATAAAACACTCTGATCATATTTTGCTCATTTTGGTGCTGCTTATATTGAGATTATTTTTAAATTTTTCTTTCTGAAGAAATGCTTTTTATTACATAAAGATAGAAATAATTTTGTGTTGATTATGTTCCCTGCCACTCCCATAGTTTGTTGATTTTTCAGGGTTTTCCCCATAAAGAATCTTGCCGTGTACAAACAGAAATTATTTTCCTTATGTCCTTTTAATTTGAATGACCATAAGGATTGTCTGAAGTCTAAGGTGGAGTGATCTGATGGAGATATCTTGGAGATTTTTTATTGGAACTTTGTGCCCCAATGTCTTGTACTCTCTACATACACATTGTCTTGTTTCTCTGATGATGGCTGAGCAATACACTGATTTATGGATACTGAAGAATATTATTAAGAGCCACTATATTGGTACATTTCTTTTGGTTTTCTGCCTGGTCCATTGTCTCCCTAGTCCCAGGTCTTTGGTACCTGAGCAGTGTCACACATGAGTTGTATCTCATGGAATTGGCCTTAAATCCAATCAGATAGTGCTTGGTTACTCCCACAACTTTTGCACCACTACTGAATGAGTGTTTCATATAAACAGGTCACCAATGTATATTGAAGAATGTATAGTAACCTTCATGTTTATCTTTCTCCTCTTCTAGTGTGAAGAGTATCTTTCAGTACCATGAGCACTAGGCAGTAGGGATGAAGGCTCCAGTCATGCACTGGCTCAACTTCTTCATGGTCAATGAGATATGAAGGTGTTGACATTAGCATTATGTCTATTATCAGTTTATAGAGAGACATCAATAGCTTTGGCAATAGCCTATGTTGTCTCGAGGTTTCTGTAGGGTCTCTTTGGCCAACAATGCAATATGTAACCCATTCCTGGCACTGCCAGTTTCATTGCATTGCAAGAGACATTTAGATGGAATTTTAGTCTCCCCCATTATTTGGTAATTCTACTTTAGATTTCTTTCTTATATGTGCATATTTTAATTAGCTTGTATTATACTATGTTTCATAATAATTAATTGCTCAAATGGCCCTTACTTTGAACTGTTTTTTTCCATTCCCAGATTCCCTGTTCCTTTGGTCTACAACTATCTACTCTATTTCCCATTCCTAGAGAGATTTCTTCCTCTCCTCTAGTCCCTTACTCTCTAGTCCCATATCCCCTGCTCCTTTGGTCTACAACTATCTACTCTATTTCCCATTCCTAGAGAGATTTCTTCCTCTCCTCTAGTCCCTTACTCTCTATACCTAACGTAGTGTTATATGGATTATAGTATGACTATCAAAGTTTTCAAATGTAACACACATAAAATACATATTTGTCCTTTTGTGACTGTATTACCTTACCCAGGATCATCTTTCTTTTCTAGCTCTATCCACTTAATTGTGAATACTATGGTTTTTATATTTTTAAATATCAGAGTAATATTTCCTTGTGTAAATGCTCCACATTTTATTATTAATCCATCTGTTTGTAGACATCTAGTTTGTTTCCAAATGAATTATGAAAAGAAAAGAAATGAACATGGACAAGAAAATAAATCTGTAGTAGAGTGTAGAGAGATTTGGAAACACAATGAAGGGTTAGGTGGATTTTGTGATATATATCCAATCTTCCTCTGGAAGCTTCACACTGATTTCCATAGAAGCTTTTAAAAATGGATTTTCTGTGCTAAGGTGTGCTTCTCATTGGGTATATGGTTCTCATGGCTTTATGTTTCTTTTCTTATTTTTCTTTTTTTATGTTTATTGGTTTTGTTTCATTTTGTTGCTTTTTAAATTTGCCTCTTTTTGTTTTCCATGGAGTTGTATGGTTTGGAAAGTGGGGTGAAATCTGAGAGAAGATAAACTATGGGAAATAGAATGAAAAAAAAAAATTCAATATAATGATACCTTAAGGCTAAGGGCTCTGGAGTGCTCTCCATGCCACAGGACCTCAGGATCACAGGTGAGCAGACTCAGCAACAGCTTCGGGTATCTCAGAGGGTCATATGCCAGCAGGAACAGGGGAAAGGGAACCCCTCCCGACTAGAGGATAGGGTCTGTTTCAGCCAGAGCCACCACTACCATCTTCCTTCAGAGCCCAGCTGAGGCTGCTAAGGACTCCAGGGTGCTCTCCATGCCACAGGACCTTGGTATCACCTCAGGATCACTGGACCCATAGCACACTTAGGACCTCCTGATGACCCAAGAACACATGGGCAATAGAAGCAACAGAGCTTCTTGGTCAGGGTCCAGTCTGTCTTTCATCCTCAGTCAGGAGGCAGAGCTGATACCCATACCTGTGGGTACAATCCTTGCCAGAGGAAAGTCGGCCTTCTGTGAGGGTTCTGACCCCAGAACTCAGGAGGTAGATTAGAGCTCCAGAATGCTGGACTTCTGCCCTGCAAGAGAAGAGCTTGCCTGCAGAGAGTGCTCTGACCACTGGAACTCAGGTGAGAATTGGCCTCCCAGGAGTGCTGACAAAGGCTAACACAGGAAGATCAAGCTCCAACCAGAAACAGCTTGAACATTAATATCAGAGATTCCAGATGGCAAAAGGAAAACATAAGAATCTTACTAACAGAAACCAAGAACACTGGACATCATCAGAACCCAGTACAAACAACACAAGGAGTCCTGGATACCCCAACACACCCAAAAAGTAAGACACAGATTTAAAATCAAATCTCATGATTGTGGTAGAAGATTTTAAGAAGGACATTAATAACTCACTTAAAGAAATAAAGGAGAACACTGTTAAACAGGTAGACACTCTTAAAGAGGAAGTACAAAAATCCCTCAAGGAATTACAGGAGAACACTGCTAAACAGGGAGAAGTACTTAAAGAACTACAGGTAAACACTGCTAAACAGGTAGAAGAAACACAAAAATCCCTTAAAGAATTAAGGAAAACACAACCAAACAAGTGATGGAATTGAACAAAACCATGCAAGATCTAAAAATGGAAGTAGAAACAATGAAGAAAACACAAAGGGAGACAACTCTGGAGATAGAAACCCTAGGAAAGAAATCAGGAACTATAGATGCAAGCATCAGCAACAGAATAAAAGAGATGGAAGGGAGAATATCAGGTGCATAAGATTCCATAGAGAACATGGGCACAACAATCAAAGAAAATGCAAAATGCAAAAAGATCCTAACTCAAAAAATTCAGGAAAACCAGAACACAATGTGAAGACTAACCCTACAGATAATAGGAGTAGAGGATAATGAAGATTTTCAATTCAAAGAGCCAGCAAATATCTTCAACAAAATTATAGAAGAAAACTTCCCATACCTAAAGAAAGAGATTCCCATGAACATAAAAGAACTCCAAATAGACTGGAACAGAAAAGAAATTCTTCCAGACACATAATAATCGGAACAACAAATGCACTAAATAAAGACAGAATATTAAAAGCAATAAGGGAAAAAGGTCAAGTAACATATAAAGGCAGGCCTATTAGAACTAATCCTGACTTCTCACCAGAGACTATGAAAGCCAGAAGATCATGGACAGATATTATACAGACACTAAGAGAACACAAATGCCAGCCCTGACTACTATACTCAGCAAAACTCTCAAATACCATAGATGGAGAAACCAAAGTATTTCATGTGAAAAACAAATCCAAACAATACCTTTACAGGAATCCAGCCCTTCAAAGAATAATAAAGGGGAAACACCAAAACAAAGATGGAAACTACACCCTAGAAAAAAAAAACAAGAAAATAAACCTTTAACAAAACTAAAAGAAGACAGCCACAAGAACAGATTCCCAACTCTAACAACAAAAATGACAGGAAGCAACACTTACTTTTCTTTGATTTCTCTTAAGATCAATGGACTGAATTCCCCAATAAAAAAGATATAGACTAATAGACTAGCTAGACAAACAGGACCCAACATTTTGCTGCTTACAGTAACCCCATCTCAGGGACAAAGAGAGACACTACCTCAGAGTAAAAGGCTGGAAATCAATTTTCCAAGCAAATGGTCTGAAGAAGCAAGCTGGAGTAGCCATTCTAATAGCAAATAAAATTGACTTCCAATCCAAAGTTATCAAAAAAGACAAGGAGGGACACTTCATACTCATCAAAAGTAGAATCTACCAAGATGAACACTCAATTCAAAATATCTATGTTCCAAATGCAAGGGCAGCCACTTTCATTAAAGAAACTTTTAAAGCACAAAGTACACATTGCATCCCAACCAAAATAGTGGGAGATTTCAACATCCCACTCTCACCAATGGACAGATCCTGGAAACAGAAACTAAGCAGAGACACATGGACACTAACAGAAGTTATGAAACAAATGCATTTAACAGATATCTACAGAACATTTTATTCTAAACCAAAAAGATATACCTTCTTCTCAGCACCTATGGTACCTCCTCCAAAATTGACCATAAAATTGGTCAAAAAACAGGCATCAACAGTTACAAAAATGTTGAAATTATTCCATGCATCCTATAAGATCATCACGGACTAAGGCTGATCTTCAATAACAACATAAATAATAGAAAGCATACACTCATATGGAAACTGAACAACACTCTACTCAATGATACCTTGGTCAAGGAAGAAATAAAGAAATAAAAGACTTTTTAGAGATTAATGAAATTGAAGCCACAACATAACCAAACTTACGGGACACAATGAAAACAGTCCTAAGAGGAAAACACATAGCCATGAGTGCCTCCAAAAAGAAACAAGAGAGAGCATGCACTAGCAGTCTGACTGCATACTTAGAAGCTCTAGAATGAAAGGAAACAAATTCACCCAAGATAAGTAGATGGCAGGAAATAATCAAACCTAGGGCTGAAGTCAACCAAGTGGAAACAAAAAGAACTATTCAAAGAATCAACCAAACCAGGAGCTGATTCTTTGAAAAAATCAACAAGATAGATAAACCCTTATCCAGACAAACTAGAGGGCACATGGTCAGTATCCTAATTAACAAAATCAGAAACGAAAAAGGAGACATAACAACAGTACCTGAGGAAATCCAAAACATCATCAGATCCTACTACAAAAGGCTATACTCAACAAAATTGGAAAACCTGGATGAAATGGACAACTTCCTAGATAGATAACAGGTACTGAAGTAAAATCAGGATCATATAAATAATCTTAACAGTCCAATTTCCCCTAAAGTAATAGAAGCAGTCATTAATAGTCTCCCTACCAAAAAAAACCCAGTTCCAGACGGGCTTAGTGTAGAGTTCTATCAGACCTTCAAAGAAGATCTAAATCCAACTCTCCTCAAATTATTCCACAAAATAGAAACAGAAGTTACTCTACCCAATTCATTCTATGAAGCCAAAATTATTCTGATACCTAAACCACACAAAGATACAACAAAAAAAAAAGAACTTCAGACCAATTTCTCTATGAATATCGATGCAAAAATACCCAATAAAATCCTCACAATCCAAATCAAGGAGACATCAAAATGATCATCCATCATGACCAAGTAGGCTTCATCCCAGTGATTCAGGGGTGGTTTTATATATGGAAATCCATCAAAGTAATCCACTATATAAACAAACTCAAAGAAAAAAATCACATGATCATCTCCTTAGATGAGGAGAAAGCATTTGACAAAATTTAACACTCCTTCATGATAAAAGTCATTTAAAGATCAGGAATTCAAAGCCCATACCTAAACATAATAAAAGCAATATACAGCACACCAGTAGCCAATATCAAAGTAAATGGAGAGAAGCTGGAAGTAATCCTACTAAAATCAAGGACTAGACAAGGCTGCCCACTTTCTCCCTACCTAGCCAGAGCAATTCAACAACTAAAGTAGATCAATGGGATACAAATTGGAAAGGAAGAAGTCAAAATATCAAAATATCACTATTTGTAGATGATATGATAATATATATATATATATATATATATATATATATATATATATATATATGTGTGTGTGTGTGTGTGTGTGTGTGTGTGTGTGTGCCCCTATAAAATTCCACCAGAGAACTCCTAAACCTGATAAACAGCTTCTGTGCAGTAGCTGGATATAAAATTAGCTCAAACAAATCAGTGGCCTTTCTCTACACAAAAGATAAACAGGATGAGAAAAAATTTAGGGAAAGAACACCCTTCACAATAGTCACAAAATGTATAAAATACCTTGGTGTGATTCTAACCAAAGAGGTGAAAAATCTGTATGAAAAGAACTTCAAGTCTCTGAAGAAAGAAATTGAAGAAGATCTCAGAAGATGGAAATATCTCCCGTGCTCATGGATTGGCAGGATTAATATAGTCAAAATGGCTATCCTACCAAAAGCAATCTACAAATTCAATGCAATCCCCATCAAAATTCCAACTCAATTCATCACTAAGTTATAAAGGCCAATTTCCAAATTCATCTGGAATAACAAAAAACCTAGGATAAAAAAACTATTCTTTTTTTTTTTTTTCAACTTTTATTAGATATTTTCTTCATTTACATTTCAAGTGTTATCCAGAAAGTCCCCTATATCCTCCCCCCTCCCGGCCCTGCTACCCTACCCACCCGCTCCCACCCCCTGGCCCCGGCGTTCCCCTGTATTGGGGCATATAAAGTCTGCATAACCAAGGGGCCTCTCTTCCCACTGATGGCNTTAGGATTGGTGAAGATCCTTTCCCAGTCCGTTGGTGGCCCTTTTGTCCTGTTGACAATATCTTTTGTCTTACAGAAGCTTTGCAACTTTATGAGGTCCCATTTGTCAATTCTTGATCTTACAGCACAAGCCTTTGCTGTTTTGTTCAGGAATTTATCCCCAGTGCCCATATCATCGAGGCATTTCCCCACTTTCTCCTAGAATCACCATGCCTGACCTCAAGCTGTACTACAGAATAATTGTGATAAAAACTCATGGTACTGGTACAGCAACAGACAGGTAGACAAATGGAATAGAATTGATGACCCAGAAATGATCGCACACACCTATGGACACCTTATCTTTGAAAAGGGACCTAAAACCATCCAGTGGACAAAAGACAGCATTTTCAACAAATGTTGCTGGCACAACTGGAGATTATCATATAGAAGGTAGGGAATTGATCCATTCTTATCTCCTTATACAAAGCTCAAGTCTAAGTGGATCAAAGAATCCAGGGAAAACCAGAGAGACTGAAATTTATAGAGGAGTTGATGTGGAGAAAGAGGAACACTCCTCCTTTGCTGTTGTGATTGCAAGCTGGTACAACTACTCTGGAAATCAGTCTGGTGGTTCCTCAGAAAACTGGACATAGTACTACCAATTGATCCAGTAATACCTCTCTTGGGCTTATACCCAGAAGATGTTCCAACTAGTAATAAGGACACATGCTCCACTATGTTGATCGCAGCCTTTTTTTTTTTTTTTTTTTTTTTTTTTTTTTTTTTTTTTTTTTTTTTTTTTTTTTTTTTCCTTTTTCAATTATTTATTAGATATTTTCCTTATTTACATTTCAAATGCTATCTCAAAAATTCCCTCTCTCCTCCCCCCTGCCCTGCTCCCCTGCCCACCCACTCCCACTTCTTGGCCCTGGCATTCTCCTGTATTGGGGCATATAAAGATTGTGATACCAAGGGGCCTCTCTTCCCATGAAGCTGGAAAGAAACCTGATGTCCCTCAACAGAGGAATGGATACAGAAAATGTGGTACATTTACACAATGGAGTACTACTCAGCTATTAAAAACAATTAATTTATGAAATTCTTGGGCAAATGGATGTATCTACAGGATATCATCCTGAGTTAGGTAGCCCAATGACAAAAGAAGTCTTTTGATATGCACTCACTGATAAGTGGATATTAGCCCAGAAACTTAGAATACCCAAGATACAACTTCCAAAACACAAGAAAATCAAGAAGGAAGACCAATGTGTGAATACTTCATTCCTCCCTAGAATAGGGAATAAAGTATCCATGGAAGGAATTTCAGAGACAAATTTTGGAGCTAAGAAGAAAGGATGGACCATCCAGAGACTGCCCCTGAGGTCCATCCCATAATCAGCCACCAAAGGCAGACACTACTGCATATGCCAGCAAGATTTTGGTGAAAGGACCCTGATATAGATGTCTCCTGTGAGGCTTTGTCAGTGCCTGGCTAATACAGAAGTGGATGCTCACAATCATCTATAGGATGGAACATAGGGTCCTCAATGTAGGAGCTAGAGAAATTACCCAAGGATCTGAAGGAGTCTGCAACCCTATAGGTGGAACAACAATATGAACTAATCAGTACCCCCAGAGCTCATGTCTTTAGCTGCATATGTAGCAGAAGATGGCCTAGTCGGCCTTTATTGGGAAAAGATGCCCCTTATTCTTTCAAACTTTATATGCCCCAGTACAGAGAAATGCCATGGCCAAGAAGTGGGAGTGAGTGGGTAGGGGAGCAGGACAGGGCGGGGGTATAGGTGACTTTCGGGATAGCATTTGAAATGTAAATGAAGAAAATATCTAATAATATAATAAAAAATGATACCTTATAAATTCTGGAGCTTATATGTTCTAGAAAACATGAAGTAGTCAGATGTCTATGTTTCTTTTAGAATTAGTTGCCTTTTGACAGTTACAAACATGAGAAAAGCATCTATGTAGGGCATGCTACTCAGTATAGGCAGTAATGAGCTCATTGGTAAAATTTTCTAGAAGTCTAAATAAATATTGATAATATTCTAAAGACACCCAAATTCGAAGATACACAATATTAAATTTCTAAAGCTAGAAATTTAGACTACTTTTAAAGCTTTGAAAAGATGGTTTCTGATTGGATTGAATGTTTAAAGGAATTAATGTTTTCCTTGTAGATAATTATGAAGACATATTTTAGTGTTTATAAAAATTCACTGCACACATTTGAAGGTCATCATAAGATGGTCTATTTATGTTTCAGATAAGTTATAACACTTATGGCCATCTTACTTGTGCATAGCATCTCCTTGCCTTTATCAGTTTTACTAAAATCATAGCAATTTTATCATAAAAATGACACACATATTCACTTATATTTGAATATTATATATTAATATGCATTGATATATTAATATATAATATATTAAATCATATATATATATATATATATATATATATATATATATATATATATATACAACATATTTGCCAGCATGCATTACACACACATGCACACACACACATACGCATACACATACACATACACATACACATACACATACACATACACATACACATACACATACACATATCTTTAGTAATTCCTTGATTTGTCTGAAGAGAAATAAATGAAGATTAACATAGAATCATGATGCTTTAAGGAAGTTGTGATTTATTGGAGAAACTTTCCAAATTTTGTCTCTGGCATCTACTCTTCATGAAGAATTTTTAGTATAATGCAGTAGCATATTAGCAGGTAACATCTCCATAGGGTTTTAAAAAATTAATTTCTTTCTGAGATAACAATTAAGTAATTTTTAAACATTAGCTCAAGGCCATGAGGAAGAGATTTAATGTTATGTTTGTTTATAAAGTAAAGCAGATTTTCTTTTCTTATTTTCAATTTGTTACCAACTAGCTAAAATACTTTAACCAAAAATCTGATATATATATATATATATATATATATATATATATATATATATATATATATTTAGTTTTCAGAGATATTTACCATTTATATGTTTATGTTGTTTGCCTTTCCAAATTTCTCAGAGATTTTACCATTTTCTGTTAACCTTTGAAAATGATAATCTCAGGAATTTATTCCTCTACTTGGAAATTGTGTAAAAATTTCCCTTACTTTTAGTGAACAATTCAAGTAACTCAAAGAAACACTTAACGCTTTCATAGTAGGATGTAACATCCTTTGCTTCTAGTTAACATAGGTAATTTAATTTTAAAGGATGATTTTGAAATCAAAAGAGATCTAAATAAAAAGTAAAATATAACCTCAAGATAACATTTGTGGCCAGTTTTCTGTATGTACATCCAGTTTACCAGAAGCAGTACCATATATAGTTCTTTGTATTTTTCTAAATTTAAATGACATGTTAATAATGAAAAATTTAAATATGTACAAAAATTGTCATTATTAGCCATACCAGTATCTACAACTATACTAGATCAGTCAGAAAATTTGCCAGAGATCTAGAACCAATATTATTTGGAGAGAGAGAAAGAGAGAGAGAGAGAGAGAGAGAGAGAGAGAGAGAGAGAGAGAGAGAGTTTAAGGAATTGTCAAAGAACAGTCAAACCTTTCTTAAGTGATTTATTTTTTTATTTTTTTACCTTTCTACAGAAAAGGACATTATTTGACTAATTATATAAGGTCCAATAACTATAGCTATGCTGGGACAAGTATTAGAGCTTTTAGTTTACATTCTCTGTATCTAATTGTCTTGCAAGGAACTCTATTATTTCTAGTAAACAGAAGAATGAAAACAACATAATGTAATGATATTCTGCAAACTCAGTTTGCTAACTTATGTCAATGTCATCTTTAAATATATTTTTATACGTACATCTACAGCTTTACAAAAATATATGTAGTGTAGTGTACTTATATTACTATATAAGAATTAGTACCAAACTTATGTAGTATTAATAAGTGTCATGTAAAATAACATATTATGCATGAGAAAGTACTATGTGATTCCCATTAGAGGGCATTTACTTTTACCTTGTGTAAAAAAGGAGTATGTTATTATAGTTGATACTTCAATGATTTATAGAATATTGGCAGAAACTGGAAATTTATGGTATATAAATTAGTAAAGGTATTGTAGAACACACAAATGATATAAATAACCTTTACTAGTTATGAAAGCATACATATAAGATACTCAGGAACTTTGACAAAAAGAAAAAGAGTTTCCTGATATTGAGTTCAGAGAGACTCTGAAGTTTAAGCTTACTTTTCAACTGTATTTAGATAGCACACATTAAGACTTTTTACATCAACAAAATAAAAAGACTATATATGTAAGCCATTTATATAGAATTTACAAATTAAATTTGTTTGGTCAGCTTCTCTTTGGTTAGTTCTAACAATCAAAAGTTAAGATTGCTCATGATTTCTCAACTTTATATGTTGTCGTCTTTCCCTTTGACCTGTTCTCTGCAGATGATGTTCCCACCTACCCACAGTCCACCCACAAAATCTATCCCATTTCCATATCCTAAGAAGAACTAGGTATTCCCCTTATAGCCCTCTTCATTTCCTGCCCTCCCAGGTTCGGTGGATAGATGCTTGATAATCATTTAGTTAATAGCTAATACAAACAGAGTTCATTTAATATTAAGAGTTGAGCTGGTGTGAGCTTGCAGCCATCACTCCTACATTCTAGTCTTTTTGGCTCAGGGATGTGCTCTGCAGGCTATAGAAAGAGAAACCTGGACACCTACTCAGCCACAAAAAGCAGAGTCTACAATCTGCTATCCTGCAAAGTGTCCTGAGGCAATGGTGGAACAGAACTTGAAGGAATGGCCAACCAGTGTTAGATTTAACTTGAGGTCCCTGCAAAAAAAAAAAAAAAAAAAAAAAAAAGTAGCCCATGCCCTACTGCCTGGATGTCTAGGAACCAGAGTGTAGATTGACCAGAGACCAAGGATAGAATCACACATGATTGGTCAAAGAATAAAAGTCAATGAAATGATTCCTAATGGTAGTCTGCTTTTTTATAGAGATGTTCTTTGTCCAGTATTCCTCAGAAAATGATTTCTCCAGCAGTATATGGGAATGGGTAAAGAAACTCACAGTCACACATCTTGCAATGAGAGAGTATAAATTGGAGCCCTCCATCCCATAGGAGTTCAGGAAACCTCATAGAAGGTGGGGACGAAAGATTGGATTTTAGAGGACATGGAAGACACCAAGATAGTTTAACCCACTGAAGCAATTGGGTAGTGCTTTATGGGCTCACAGAGACCGAAGTTGAAAGCACATATGACTATTATGTATGTATGTATGTATGTATGTATATATATATATATATGTGTGTGTGTGTGTGTGTCTGTGTGTGTGTGTGTGTGTGTGTGTGTGTGTAATAAATTTGAAGAGAAAATCATCTAAGAGGCTAGTAAAGAATAAAAGTGGAATTTTTTTGGTAGTTATACTAATTTAAACTAGATTAGAAAATCGAGGGTCAATGATGTATTTTATTTTCAGTCTGAAGATTAATATATGCCTGGAAACAGTCAGTAACTTTAAGGTCATGGTTAGAGATTTACAAAACTTAGAGACACACAATTAATGGAATGACCATCAAGCTTTGTACACTGGCAAAAACTGAATCATGCTGGGATCAGATTACAGTGCCATGTGAGCTTTCCAGTACACCAAGGCTGTCTAAGTAATGGCCCTATAAAGAGTAAGGGCTGGGGAGATAATGGTCTTGATTGAATATTCTCAAAGTCCAGGGATTCCATGTCATTGCTTATATAAATCAAGCCAATTGCTAGACTATAGAGAGGATTCAGTCTATACATTTGACTTATAGAAAAATAGTTATTCAAAGCAAGATTTTTCATAAATTGTGCAAAGTATGCCAACATGGTCTTTCTGCCTCTCTCTATATAATGTTTGTATTACTCTGCTTCAAAAATGAAAAATCAAGTTTTTAAGAATTTTGTAACTCCTTGTAGTATTTAAGGTGACACTATCATGCGAAGAAATGATTTTAAGCAGACAATGGAGTGGGGTTTGTATGTACACATATATAACTAATTTTTTGAGGTATTTGTGAGTTCCTTAAATAATTTTCATTTGACTATGTAGACTTCATTAGCAGAATAATTTTTATGTTCATAAATTACAACTACCCAAATCAAGATATAATTCTGTAATATTTTTAACTACTCCATAGGCATAATTCAAATTGTACCCCTGTTCCTAATATATAGATTTGACTTTTCTGTAGTCTGTGTTTGACCCAGCATTATATGTTACAACTGTGTTTGTCTATTTGTAGTTTTCTTTATTCTACAACTTTAAAGTGGGCTTCCCTTCTTTTCACATAACTGTGAAATTTTAAAATGTACCTGGTATATATCTTGTAAAGTTTTAAATGTTACTTGATGATTACTTTCAGGTTATAATTTTTTTGGCTGAAGCTACTTTGTAGAGAGCATATTTTGGAAAGAGCAATGAAAAGATAAACTTCTGATTGCAGTTTTGAGAAGAAGGTTTCTTAATGACTATTATTCCTTTTTCTTATAAGGATAAAATATGGGTGAATAATACATTGAAAAGAAATTTTGACAGCTTACTTCCCTTTTAGGTAAGTAGTTGATATTTTAAATCTTTAAATTAGATAAATTTGATACATGATTTCCTGTTAGAATGAGCACTACAATTAAACCTAGAGGAAATAATATAGGGTTACAGATTCCATCATGGTACTCTAGTGAATGCATACTCTTAACGTTTTTAATTTGTACTATGTCCCTAAGAATTTGACTCAGCATAAATAATGTTTGAAAGGGTATAGTGATTTGCATTTCATACTATGACAAATTTTAATCCAGTTATAATATTGCTATGCAGTGTCATTTAAGTACTTATTTTCCCATCAAGTAACAACTAGGCCCAACCCTGCTTAGCTGGCATATAACCAGAAGATGTTCCAAATTGTAATAAGGACACATGCTCTATTATGTTCATAGCAGCCTTATTTATAATAGCCAGAAGTTGGAAAGAACCCAGATGTCTCTTAACAGAGGAATAAATACAGAAGATGTGGTACATTTACAGAATGGAGTACTACTCAGCTATTAAAATAAATGAATTTATGAAATTCATAGGCAAATGGATGTATCTGGAGGATATCATCCTGAGTGAGGTAACCCAATCACAAAAGAACACACATGATATGCACTCACTGAAAAGTGGATATTAGCCCAGAAACTTAGAATACACAAGATACAATTTGCAAAACACATGAAACTCAAGAAGAAGGAAGACCAAAGTGAGGATACTTTGCTCCTTCTTAGAATAGGGAACAAAATATCCATGGAAGGAGTTACAGAGATAAAGTTTGGAGCTAAGATGAAAGGAAGGACCATCCAGAACTGCCCCACATTGGGATCCATCCCATATACAATCACCAAACCCAGACATTATTGCATATGCCAGAAAGATTTAGCTGACAGGTTCCTGATATAGCTATCTCTTATGAGGTTATGGCAGTGACTGGCAAATACAGAAGTGGATGCTCACAGTCATCTATTGGATGGAACATAGGGCCCCTAATGATGGAGCTAGATAAAGTACCCAAACAGCTGAAGGGGTCTGCAACCCTATAGGAGGAACATCAATATGAATTAACAACTACCCCTCACCCCTGAGCTGTGTCTCTAGTTGCATATGTATCAGAGGACGGCCTAGTCTGCCATCAATGGGAGGAGAAGCCCTTAGTCTTGTGAAGATCATATGCCCTAGTACAGGGGAATGCCAGGAAGCAGTAGTGGGTGGGTTGGGGAGCAGGACGAGGGAGTGTATAGGGGACTTTCAGGATAGCATTTTACATGTAAATATTCATGTAAATATTTACATGAAATGTAAATAAAGAAAATATCTAATAAAAAAGCTAAAAAATAGAACTATTTTTCACTGCAACAACAGCTGCATGCAAGAATTAAACACATTGACTATAGAATCATATAAACTAACTGGGGAAGAAGCACATATCTTTGATATCCTATTTAGAAGATCCTGGATCTATCTAATTTTGGACTAGTCTGAAGGATCAGATCATAGTATCACTGAATAATGGAGTTATGGAAGACTAAATGTAATAACAGAACCAGTTTCTTTACTGTAACTCCGGAAATTCAGTCCTAACAACTATGATCTAATTCTCGATGACCTCGTTCACATCAATTTTTGTCGATTTTGCACAAGTACTTTAATTTCACTTCCTCCCAAGTCTCTATTTTGAAATAGAAGAAATAATAATACCTACTTCACAGTGTCATTAATTTACTTAGTAAATCTTTGGCATCTTGCCACTTTATTTTATTTATATTAGTATCAATAAATCACCATGTTTATTATTAATGCCCCTTTCTAGGAAAACAGTAATTTTATAACAATTAGTAATTTTTGAATCATATTTAAATCTGCAGCAAATACTAAGACAAATACTGCTGAGGGATATTTGCTTTACATGCAGAATATAATTGCAAAATTTATTTGTTTTGCTATGAATACTAAAATTTTATAGAAAAACCTCAAATCAGTTTTAGCATTTCCACAGGATGTCATAACTTTTTGATATTTTAAGCAATATACTGATATTTTAAAATTATATAAAACTATTTAATTCATGCTTTGAAATAAAGCTGTGTGTGTGTGTGTGTGTGTGTGTGTGTGTGTGTGTGTGTGTCTGTGTCTGTGTGTGTGTGTGTGTCTGTGTATGTTTGTGTTGCCATTAAGAGACTGGACAATAGTGTGACTAACCAGAATTGTACCTTGTTTAGTTAATGTTTGAGAGCAATGATGGCTGATTTCAACTGCTTAAATTGGGCACCAAAATATTCTGTCATTGTCATTGTTACTTGGGGTATATAAGGTTCACATGCCTCATCCAGAGAACAAGAACATAGTTTTTGTCTTTGTATAGAAATCCATTCTTGTCATGCCTCTTCTCCTCTATCTATGTCTTTGACTCTCTCTCTCTCTTTCTCTCTCTCTCTCTCTCTCTCTTTCTCTCTCTCTCTCTCTGTGTTAAAATGTTGTCTATTTTTCATATAATGGCTAAGATAGAAAATCACCAGAAACTTATTCCTTAGCAGCTTCTGGTTCCTGACTACCAAGGCAATGTGCATCAAGGGCTTTGTCTCCTGGTGGTCAGTTAATGATTGGTCACTCCCATAAGTTTTATCCCACAATTACCCCAGCAAACCTTGCAAATAGGACAGATTGTAGGCCATTGATTTTATGGCAGGGTTAGAGCCCCAGTCTTACCACTGGAACCCTTGTCTGGCTACAGAAAGCAGCCTGCTCAGGCTCCAAATCCCCCATTACTAGGAGTCATTGTGCACTACACTTCCAAAGAAGATGACAAAGAAATACATCCAGGCAAATAAACATTTTGGTTCCAGGAACTGGTAAATGAATCCCATAAAAATGTAGGGTTAGATATTGCCACGTTGTGGCAGGGGACTCTGAGATAGTACTCCATACATGTCTGGGTCACTCCTATACTACTGGAAATTTACACATTTCAGAGAATCTTTGAGGTTGGGAAAAGCCTTCTCCAACAGCCTAGTGTATCCTTTGATGGCAGCCATCACATATACCTTGATAAGCATCCACATGTTGCAGAACAGAAAGATCCATTCTATAACCAGACACAAGGAAGGTATTTCTGCAAGGCTGCCTGAGATCCAACTCTCTGAGAGGGCAACTGTGGTGAGACTGAAAATGAAATTAATACTAATTAAATCACTATGTATGCACATTTGGAAATTTCATACTGGAACCTATTAATTTCAATAGTTAGTATTAGTTAAGTATTATGAAACAGATTAGCTCACAAGTTTAATGGGATTTTTATAACCTACTCTATGAGTTTTATCTTATATAATAAATATATTCAGGTCATTCAATTTCCATTTAAAAGCTTGATTCTGAATGTATACCATTTCCAGTTTTCCACCAGTGGACATATTCTCATTTGTCTAATTATGTACCTATCAAAATGTGCAAACAAATGTGACTGTGAAACTTTAAATGGACTTTCTGGCATAAAGCCACTATTGCTTCCTCACTTCCAGAGATCTATAATTCTATTATAGAACTTCTTGCTCAGTTCATAATCACCTTTTTTTTCTGATCACATCATACTTATATGCATATAAATAAATAGATTCATAAATGATGTGTGTGTCATAACATTTGCCGCATGCATATATTTAAAGGATATGCTTCAAAGTTTATGACCTCAAATGTTTCATTAATGTATTTCATTGTCTTTGTTGTAAGCTAAAAGGTCCACATATTCAAACAACTTAAAAGTTTATATCTATTTCTCATGTGTATACTGTCCATTCTACATCTAATGCAATGATTCAGAAATATAAATTTTGATAAAAATTTAGTAGATAATAAATAAGTAGAAAAATAAGAATTGTCATATTCTTATTTATCACTATATTTTATCCAATTAAGGAAATAGCTGTCAAATTTTCATCCACTGATTATTCCAAAAGGAATTTTTTCTTAGTTTTATTTTCCTTTCTTGTTTTTTCATCTTGTCATGGAATTAAAAAATAATAATAAATATGTTCCTGAAACATCAATGACTTTTATTTGCCAAATAGTTCTGTTAGAAGATGACCTAGTTGGCCATCACTGGGAAGAGAGAGGCCCCTTGGTCATGCAAACTTTATATGCCTCAGTACAGGGGAACGCCAGGGCCAAGATGTGTGAGTGGGTGGGTAGGGGAGCAGGGCGGGGGATGGGGGAGGGTTTAGGGGACTTTCGGGATAACACGTGAAATGTAAATGAAGAAAATATCTAAAAAAATAAAAAGACTATGTAACAATTGTGTCTCCATCTGCACCTAGGAGCTATGGCTATTCGACAGATCTCTGTACACTGGACTTACCAGCAGAAGACCTGGTCTCCTAAGAGTGTTCTCGTTCCTGGACTCAGAGGTGAGAACCCACTTTCTATCCAATAACTGTCCAAAGTGGAAGCAGCCAGGAGAACACAGGACAAAGGAACTTTGGAGCAGCTGGGATAGGATCCTTCTGGTCTTCATCTACACCTAGGAGCTAAGGCTGTTCCTCAGCCCTCCACACCCAAACTCTGCCCAAGAGAGAGCTGGTTTTGCCAGGAGTGCTGACACAAGCTTAAAGGCCCACAGGAGGGACAAGATCCAGCCAGAGAAATTAGGAACAGCTAACAGCAGAGATAAGCAAATGGCAAAACACAAGCACAAGAACCTTACCAACAGATACTAAGACTACTTGGCCTCATCAGAACTCAGTTCTCACACCACAGCAAGTCCTGGATACCTCAGAACTCTGGAAAAGTAAGAATTGGATTTAAAATCACATCTCATGATGCTGATAGAGGACGTTGAGAGGGACATAAATAACACCCTTAAAAAATACAGAAGAATGCAGGTAAACAGGTTGAAGCCCTTTAAAAGGAAACACAAAAATCCCTTAAAGAATTACAGTAAAATGCAATCAAACAGGTGAAGGGATTTAACAAAACCATCCAGGATCTAAAAATGAAAGTAGAAACGATAAAGAAATCACAAAGGGAAACAACCCTGGAGATAGAAATCCTATGAAAGAGATCAGGGACATCTGGTAATAAGGACACATGCTCCACTATGTCCATAGCAAGCTTATTTATAATAGCCAGAAGCTGGAAAGAACCTAGATATCCCTCAACAGAGGAATGGATACAGAAAATGTGGTACATTTACACAATAGAGTACTACTCAGCTATTAACAACAATGAATTTATGAAATTCCTAGGCAAATGGATGGATCTGGAGGGTATCATCCTGAGTGAGGTAACACAATCACAAAAGAACTCACATAACATGTGAGTTCCACTCACATAACATGTACTCACTGATATGCGGATATTAGCCCAGAAACCTAGACTACCCAAGATACAATTTACTAAACATATGAAACTCAAGAAGAAGGAAGATCAAAATGTGGACACGTCACCCCTTCCTAGAATTAAGAACAAAGCACGCATTGAAGGAGTTACAGAGATCATGTGTGAAGCTGAATCCAAAGGATGGACCCAATGACTGTGGCTGCCAGGGATCCATCCCACAATCAGCCACCAATCACAGACACTATAGCATATGCCAGCAAGATAGTGCTGAAAGGGCCCGGGATATAGCTGTCTCGTGGGAGACTATACCAATGCCTGGCAAACATGGAGGTGGAAGCTCACAGTCAGCTATTAGATGGAACACAGGGTTCCCAAGGAAGGAGCTAGAGAAAGTACCCAAGGAGCTGAAGGGGTCTTCAACCCTATAGGTGAAAGAATAACATGAACTAACTAGTACCCCCTGAGCTCATGTCTCTAGCTGCATATATAGAAGAGGATGGCCTAGTTGGCCATCATTGGGAAGAGAGACCCCTTGGTCATGCAGACTTATATGCCCCAGTACAGGGGAACGCCAGGGCCAAGATGTGGGAGCGGGTGGGTTGGGGAGCAGGGCCGGGAAGGGGGAGAGTATAGGGAACTTTCTGGATAACACTTGAAATGTAAATAAAGAAATTATCTAATAAAAAAAAAGAAATGTAAATAAAGAAAATATCCAATAAAAATGAAAAAAAACAACAACAACAACAAAAAAAAAACATGTGAGTTCCAACTGATAAGTGGATATTAACCCAGAAACTTAGATTACCCAAGATACAATTTGCGAAGCACATGAAACTCAAAAAGAATGAAGACTAAAGTGTGGACACTTTGCCCCTTCTTAGAATTTGGAGCAAAACACACATTGAACGAGCTACAGAGATCAAGTGTGGAGCTGAGACAAAGAGATGGACCAAACAGTGACTGCTGCAGCCAGGGATCCATTTCATATTCAGCCACCAACCGCAGACACTATTGCATATGCCAGCAAGATATTGCTGAAAGGGCCCTGATATAGCTGTCTCCTGTGAGGCTATGCCGGTGCCTTGCAAACACAGAAGTGGATGCTCACAGTCACCTATTAGATGGAACACAGGGTTCCCAACAGAGGAGCTAGAGAAAGTACCCAATGAGCTGAAGAGGTCTCCAACCCTGTAGGTGGAAGAACAATATGAACTAACCAGTATCCCCAGAGCTCATGTCTCTAGCTGTGTTTGTAGCAGAAGATGGCCTAGTTGACCATCATTGGGAAGAGAGGCCCCTTGGTCATACAAACTTTATATGCCCCATTACAGGGGAACACCAGGGCCAAAATGTGGGAGTGTGTAGGTAGCGGAGCAGGTGGGGGGATGGTGGAGGGTATGGGGGACTTTTGGGATAGCATTTGAAATGTAAATGAAGAAAATAGCTAATGAAAATTGGAAAAAAAAAAAAAAACAGAAAGAGATCAGGAGCCATAGATGTAAACATCATCAACAGAATGCAAGAGAAAGAAGAGAGAATCATAGGTGCAGAAGACACCATAGAAAACATTAACACATCAATCAAAGAAAATGCAAAAAACCAAAATGCTCCTAAGCCAAAACATCAAGGATATCCAGGACACAATGAGAATACTACACCTAAGGATAATAGGTATACAAGATATTGAAGATTCCCAATTTAAATGGCTGGTAAATATCTCTAATAAAGTTATAGAAGAAAACTACCCTAAACTAAAGAGATGCCCATGAACATACAAGAAGCTTATAGAAGTCCAGATAGATTGGACCAAAAAAGGAATTCTTCCCATCACGTAATAAAACACCAAATTCACAAAACAAAGTAAGAATATTAAAAGCCATAAGGGAAAAAGTTCAAGTGACATATAAAAGCAGACATATCAGAATTGCGCCAGACTTCTCCCCAGAGAGTATAAAAGTCAGAAGATCCTGGACAGTTGTCATACAGACCCTAAGAGGATACAAATGCCAGGCCAGGTTATTATAGCCATGGAGAAGCCAAGGCATTATATGACAAAAACAAATTTATATAATATCTTTCAACAAATTCAGCCTTTCAAAGGACAGTAAATGGAAAATTCCAACACAAGGAGGGTAACCCTAGAAAAATCAAGAAAATAATCTTCCATTAACAACCCCAAAAGTGATAACCACATAAAGATAATTTCACCTCTAACAACAAGAAGAACAACAAAAGAAACAGGAAGCAATAATCACTTTTCCTTAGTATCTCTTAATATCAATGGCCTCAATTCCCATATTAAAAGACATAGACTAACAGACTGGATACATAAACTGGATCCAGCATTTTGCTGAATACAGGAAACCCACCTCAGTGACAAAGACAGACATTATCTCAGAGTGAAAGACTGAAAAACAATTTTCTAAGCAAATGGTCTGAAGAAACAAGCTGGAGTAGCCATTCTAATATTGAATAAAATTGACTTTCAACCTAAGTTATCAAAAAAGATAAGGCAGCACACTTCATACTCATCAAAAGAAAAAAATCTATCAAGCAGAAATCTCAATTCAGAACATCTATGCTCCAAAATCACTAGCACCCTCATTAATAAAAGAAACTTTACTAAAGGTCAATGTGCACATTTCACCTCACAAAATATTAATGGGAGACTTCAAAACCCCACTCACATCAATGCACATGTCATGAAAACAGAAAATAAACAGAAATTTATGAACCAAATGGATTTAACAGAAATCTCTAGAACACTTTACCCTAAAAGAAAAGAATATATCTTCTCAGCAACTGAGAACAAGTTACTTCTCCAAAATTGACCATATAATCAAACACAAAACAGGCCTCAACAGATACAAGGAGATTGAAATTGTCCCATTCATCCTATCAAAATACCTCAAACTAAGGCTGGTCTTCAATAACAACATAAACAATATAAAGTACACATAAATGTGGAAGCTGAAGAACACTTTACTCAATGATACCTTGGTCATAGAAGAAAGAAAGAAAGAAATAAAAGACTTTTTAGAATTCAATGAAAATGAAACCACAACATACCCAAACTTATAGGATACAATGAAAGCATTGCTAAGAGGAAATCTTATAGTTCTGAGTGCCAAAAAACTAAACTGGAGAGAGCAGAAACTAGCAGTTTCATAGCACATCTGAAATCTCTAGAACAAAAAGAAACAAATATACTCAAGAGAAGTAGAATGGAGGACATAATCAAATTCAGGGCTGAAATCAACCATGTAGATATCACCAACAGAATTCGAAAGAAAGAAGAAAGAATCATAGGTGCAGAAGAGACCATAGAAAACATTAAAACATTAAACAAAAAGAAATATACTAAGAATCACCCAAAACGAAGATGGTTCTTTCAGAAAATCAACAAGATAGATAAACCCTTAACCAGCATAACCAGAGGATACAGAGACAGTATCCAAATTAACAAAATCAGAAATGAAAAGGGAGACATAAAAATGGAAACTGAAGAAATTAAAAAAAAATCATTAGATACTACTAGAAAAGCTTATATTCAACAAAATTGGGGAATTTGGATGAAATGGACAATTTTCTAGACAGATGCCAGGTACCAAAGTTAAATAATGATCAGTCAAACCATCTAAACAGTCCCAAAAGCCCTAAAGAAAGAGTAGAACTCATTAATAGTCTCCCAATCAAAAAAAAGCACAGGGCCTCATGAGTTTAGTGCAGAGTTCTATCAGACCTTCAAGGAAGATCAAATAGTAATACTCTTCAAACTATTACACAAAGTAGAATCAGAGAGAACACTACACAATTAGTTCTATGAAGCAAAAATTATTCTGATACCTAAACCATTGCAAAGACTCAACCAAACAAGAGAACTTCAGACCAATTTGCCTAAGGAATACTGATGCAAAAATACTCAATAAAATTATCCCAAACTGAATCCAAGAACACATCAAAACAATTATCTACCATGATCAAGTAGACTTCATCCCAGGGATGCAAGGATGGTTCAATATATGGAAATCCATCAAGATAATCTACTATTAGAAAAAAAAAAACCCACGATCATTTCATTAGATGAGCATCTGACAAAATTCAACACTCCTTTGTGTTAAAAGTCTTGGAAAGTTCAGGAATTCAATCCCCATCCCTAAACATATTAAAAGCAATATTCAGCAAACCAGTAGCCAACATCAAACTAAATGGAGAGAAACTTGAAGCAATCCCACTAAAATCAGGGACTAGACAAGGCTGTCCACTCTTTCTACCTGTACAATATAGTATTCAAAATCCTAGGCAGAGCAATCAGACCCAAAAAAGGGGTCAAAGGGATACGAATTTGAAAGGAAGAAGTCAAAATATCACTATTTTCAGATGATATGATAGTAAACTTAAGTGATCCCCAAAATTTCATCAGAGTACTCCTAAACCATAAACATCTTTAGCATCGTGGCTGGATATAAAATTAACTGAAACAACCAGTGTACTTCCTCTACTCAAATAATAAATAGGTTGAAAGATATTAGGGAAACAACACCCTCCACAATAGTCACAAATGATATAAAATAACTTGGTGTGACTCTAACTAAGCAAGTGAGAGATCTATATGACAAGAACTTCAATTCTCTGGAAAAAGAAATCAAAGATCCCAGAAGATAGAACGAACTCCCATGCTCATGGATTGGCAGGATTAATATAGTCAAAATTGCCACCTAGCCAAAAGCAATCTACAGATTCAATGCAATCCCCATCAAAATCCCCAATCAACTCTTCATAGAATGAGAAATCAATTTGCAAATTCATCTGGAATAGCAAAATAATGAGGATAGCAAAACTATTATCAACAATAAAAGAACCTCTGGCGTGGTTTGGGTTTGGCATGGTGGAATCACCATGCCTGACCTCAAGCTGTACTACAGAACAATCTTGATTAAAAAAAAAAAATACTGCATGGTACTGGTACAGTGACAGGAAGGTAGTTCAGTGGAATAGAATTGAAGACTCAGAAATGAGCCCACACATCTATGGTCACTTGATCTTTGACAAAGGAGCTAAACCATCTAGTCGAAAAAAGACAGCACTTTAAAGAAATGTTGCTGGTTTAACTGGCAGTTAGCAGGTAGAAGAATGCGAATTGATCCATTCTTATCTCCTTTTACAAAACTCAAGTCCTTGTGGATCAAAGAACTCCACATAAAACCAGAGGTACTAAAATTTATAGAGGAGAAAGTGGTGAAAACCTCAAGCACATGGGCACAGGGGAAAAGTTCTTGAACCAACACCAATAGCTTATGCTCTAAGATCAAGAATGGACAAATGGGACCTCATAAAATTGCAAAGCTTCTGTAAGACAAAGGACACTGTCAAAAGAACAATACAGCAACCAACAGATTGGAAAAAGATCTTTATCAACCCTACATCTGATAGAGGGGGTAATACCCGATATACTACATTGGGGCATCTAGCAGTCAGAAGACCAAGGGCCTCCCCTCCCACTGATGCAAGATAAGGCAATCCTCTGCTACATATGCAGCTGGGGCCATTTGTCCCACTATTTAAGTACTCTTTTTTGGTGAGTTAGTGCATGGGAGGTCTTGGGTGGAGGTCTGCTTGGTTGATATTGTTTTTCTACCTATGGGATTGCAAACCCCTTCAGCTCCTTCAATCCTTCCCCTAACTCCTTCATTATGGTCCCCTTGCTCAGTCAGATGGGTGGCTGTGAGCATCTGCATCTGTTCTGGCAGCACCTCTCAGGAGACACCTGTATCAGGGCCCTGTCAGCAAGTACTTCTTGGTATCAACAATAGTGTCTGGGTTTGATGTCTGCAGATGGGAAAGATCCTTAGGTGGGGCAGTCTCTGGATGGCCTTTACTTCAGTCTCTGCTCTACTCTTTGTCCCTGCATTTACTTTTTGCAGGGTCAATTGTTGATTAATACTTTTGAGATTGATAAGTGGTCCCATCCCTAAACTGGAAGCCATTACAAACCTCTGGATTTGGTCTCTACATGTTCTCTCTAATTTTGATGGGTATTTCAGCTAATGTCATCCCTTTTGGGTCTTGGTAACCTCTTGCTTCCCTTGCATCTGGAACTTTCCAGTGGCTACCCCTAGTTCCCCATCCCCCATTGCTACATACTGTCTTTTAATTTCCTAACCCTTTGCTTCTCCTTAGTCTCCTCCCACTTCTGATCCTGCCCCCTTTTCTCTGCCCCTCCCTCCACTACCATGTACCTCCCTCCTCTTATCTCCCTTGATTATTTTATTCCCCCTTCTAAGGAGGCCTGAATCCTTCAGAGTTTGATCTTAATTCTTAAGCTTCATGTGGTATGTGAGTTGTATCATGGGTATTCCTAGATTTCTGCCTAATATCCACTTATTAGTGAGTAAATACAATGTGTGTTCTTTTTGTGACTGGGTTACTTTAATTGGGATAATATTTTGTAGTTAAATCTATTTGCCTATGAATTTCATAAAGTCATTATTTTTATTTTTTTTTAAATTTTTATTGGTTATTTTATTTATTTACATTTCAAATGTTATCCCCTTCCTGTTTTCCTCTCTGCAAACCCTGTATTCCATCCCCCCTCTCTCCCTTGCTTCTATGAGGATGCTCCCCCACTCACCCACCCACTCCTACCTCCCTTCCCTGGCATTACCCTATGTTGGGGCATCGAGCCTTCACAAAACCAAGGGCTTCCCTCCCATTGATGCCAGATAAGGCCATCCTCTGCTACATATGCAGCTGGAGCCATGGGTCCCTCCATGTATACTCTTTGGTTGGTGGTTCAGTTCTTGGGAGCTCTGGAACATCTATTTAGTTGGTATTGTTGTTTTTCCTATGGAGTTGCAAACCCTTCAGTTCCTTCAGTCCTTCCCCAAATTCCTCCATTGGAATTCCCAGGCTTAGTCCAATGGTTGGCTGCAAATGTTCACGTTTGTATCGGTAAGATTCTGTTACATCTTCTCAGGAAATGTCATTATTTTTATAGTTGAGTAGTACTACATTGTGTACATATACCATGTTTTCTGTATCCATTCATTTGTTGAGGGACATTTGGTTTTTATAAAACTTCTGGCTGATATAAACAAGGTTGCTATAAACATAGTGAGCATGCGTCCTTATTATATGATGGAACAGCTTTTAGGTCTATGCTTAGGACATGTATTGCTGGATCCTCAGATAGTACTATGTCCAATTTTCTTAGAAACCATCAAACTGACTTCCAGAGTGGTTGTACCACCTTGCAATAAGGAACCTCTGGACTGACTCCCAATGTGGTGGAACCAGCTTACAATCCCACGAGTTAGGCAGGAGTGTACCTCTTTCTCAACATCCTTGCCAGCATCTGCTATCACCTTAGACTTTCATTTTAGCCATTGTAACTAGTGTGAGGTAGAATCTCAGGGATGTTTTGATTTGCATTTCTCTGATCGCTAAGGATGTTGAACATTTCTTTAGGTGCTTCTTGGCCATTCAATATTCCCCAGCTGAGAATTCTTTGTTTAGCTCTGTACCCCAATATTTAATAGAGTTATTTAGTTCTCTGAGGTCTAACTTCTTGAGTTCTTTGTATATATTGTATGTTAGCCCTCCATTGGATATAGGGTTGATAAAGATCTCTTCCCACTCTGTACTCCCTTTTGTCTTGCTGACAGTCTCCTGTCCTTTCAGAAGCTTTTCAACTTTTTGAGATCCCATTTGTCTATATATGATCTTAGAATCTGAGCCATTGGTGTTCTGTTCAGTTACTCTTTCCTCTGACTCTTCCTAATACCATTCCTCCTCACTTGTCTCCAAGAGGATACTCCTACCACCTCACCAGACCTCCCCACTCCCTGGGGCATCAAGTCTCTCAAGGGTGAGGTGCATCTTCTCTCTCTAAGGCTAGACCAGACAGTTCTCTGTATATGTACCAGGGTCTCACATCAGATAGTGTATGTTGACTTATTTGTGGCTCAGTTTGTAAGAAATACCAGGGGATCTTGTCAGTTGAGACTGCTAGGCTTCCTCTTCAATTTCTTCCCTGCAGTTCTTTTAGCCAAGAACAATTCTGAATCAGGGTTTTTGACTGTAGGAGTGCAACTCCATCCCTCCACTTGTTTGCTGTGTCTTTATATTGGAGTTGGACTCTTCAAGTTCCCTCTTCCTACTGTTAGATATTTCATCTAAAATTCCTCACTTTGAGTCCTGAGTGCCTCTCACCTCCCAGATCTCTGATATATTCTAAAGGGTCACCCCATCTTCTAGCTCTCAAGGTTGCCTGTTTCCATTCTTTCCTTTCCCTCCCCTGAATTCTTGGTCCCCCTTTTCCCTCTCCCTGTCCCCTCTTCTACCCAGGTCCCTCCGGCACTCTAGCCCTGATGATTTCTTCATCTTCATCCCAATTGGGATTGAGGCATTCTTACTTGGCCTCTTCAGCTTGTTAGCTTTCTTGAGTAATAAGGATTTTATCCTGGATATACTGTATCTTTTTTTTTCTAATATCCACTTATTAGTGAGTACACACTATGCACTCTGCATGTCCTTTGGGGTATAATTTACCTCGCCCAGAATGATATTTTCTAGCTTCATCCATCTGTCTTCAAAATTCATGTTGTGCTCTGTCATAATAGGTGAGAGGTATTTCATTGTGTAAATGAACCAAATTCTTTATATCCAGAGTTCAAGGCTCTTTCCCATATTTTCTTCTGTAAGATTCAATATATCTGATTTAATTTGAGATCCTTCATCCACTTGGACATGACCTTTTTATAAAGTAACAAATATGGATATATTTTCAGTTGTCTATATATCAACTGCAAGTTAGACCAGAACCACTTATTGAAGATTCATTCTTTTTTCCATTGTATATTTTCAGTCAAAGATCAAGTGATCATAGGTGTGTGGATTTATACTGGGTCTTCATTTCTATTCCATTGACCAACCTGTCTGTCTATGGCCCAATACCATTCATTTTTTGTTTGTTTGTTTGTTTGTTTCGTTTTGTTTTGTTTGTTTGTTTTGTTTTGTTTTTTAGATATATTCTTAATTTAAATAATTTCAAATGCTATACCAAAAGTTCCCTCTCCCCTCCCCCCGCCCTGCTCCCCTGCCCACCCACTCCCACTTCTTGGCCTCAGTGTTCCCCTGTATTGGGGCATATAAAGATTGCAATACCAAGGGGCCTCTCTTCCCAATGATGGCCAACTAGGCCATCTTCTGCTATATATGCACCTAGAGACACGAGCTCTGGGGGTTGTGGTTAGTTCATGTTGTTTCTCCTCTTATAGGGTTGCAGAACCCTTCAGCTCCTGGGGTTCTATCTCTATCTTCTCCACTGTGGGCCCTGTGTTCCATCATATAGATGACTGTGAGCATCCACTTCTGTATTTGCCAGGCACTGGCATAGCCTCATATGAGACAGCTATATCAGGGTCCCTTCAGCAAACTCTTGCTGTCCTATGCAATAGTGTCTGAGTTTGGTGACTAATTATGGGATGGATCCCCCAGTGGTGTAGTCTCTGGATGGTCCATCTTTTTGTTTTAGCTTTAAACTCTGTCTCTGTAACTCCTTTCATGGGTATTTTGTTTTCTATTCAAAGGAGGAATGAAGTATCCACAGGCTGGTCTTTCTTTTTTATTTTCTTGTGTTTTGCAAATTGTATCTTGGGTATTCTAAGTTTCTGGGCTAATATCCACTTATCAGTGAGCGCATATCCAATGACTTCTTTTGTGATTGGGTTACCTCACTAAGGATGATATCCTCTAGATACATCCATTTGCCCAAGAATTTCATAAATTCATTGTTTTTAATAGCAGGATAGTACTCCATTGTGTAAATGTACCACATTTTCTGTATCCATTCCTCTGTTGAGGGACGTCTGGCTTCTTCTTTCCAGCTTCTGGCTATTATGAATAAGGCTGCTATGAACATAGTTGAGCATGTGTCCTTTTTACCAGTTGGAACATCTTCTGAGTATATGCCCATGAAGCCAGAAAAACGAATAACCCCATTAAAAAATGGGGTACAGAGCTAAACAAAGAATTTTCAACTGAGAAATTCTGAATGGCTGAGAAACACCTGAAAAAATGTTCAACATCCTTAATCACCAGGGAAATGCAAATCAAAACAACACTGAGATTCCACCTCACACCAGTCAGAATGGTTAAGATAAAAAATTCAGGTGACAGCAGATGCTGGTGAGGATGTGGAGAAAGAGGCACATTCCTCCATTGCTGGTGGGATTGCAAGCTTGTACAACCACTCTGGAAGTCAGTCTGGCATTTTCTCAGAAAATTGGACATAGTACTACCGGAGAATCCAGCAATACCATTCAGTTTTTATTACTATTGTGCTTTAGTATAGCTTGAGGTCAGGGATCATGATTTCTCCAGTCTTTTATTGTTAAATTTTGATTTTGCTATTCTGGGTTTTTTAGTTTTCCCTAGGAAACTGAGAATTGCTCTTCCCATTCTTCTTTGAAGAATCGTGTTGGTATTTTTATGGGTATTGCATTGAATCTGTAGGTTGCTTTTGGTAGTATGGCAATTTTTACTATGTTAATCGTATAACTCCATGAGCATGGGAGATCTCTCCATTTTATGAGGACTTCTTCAATTTATTTCTTGAAAGATTTGAAGTTTTTGTCATACAGATCCTTTGCTTGTGTAGTTAGAGTTACCCCAAGATATTTTATATTATTTGTGACTATTGTGAAGTGTGTAATTTCACTAATTCTTTTTCAGCATGTTCACCATTTGTATAAATCAAGGCTACTGATTTAATGTCATATCCAGCCACTTTGCTGACATTTTTTATCAGCTTTTTAAGTTCTTTGGTAGAATTTTTGATTTTCCTTATATATACTATCATATCATATACAACTAGTGATACCTTGACTACTTTGGAAATTTGTATCCCCTTGATCTCTTTTTGTTCTCTTACTGTTCTAGTTAGAACTTCGAGGACTATATAGGAGTACTATTTTTAATAGATATGAGAGAGTGGACATTCTTTCCTTTTTCCTGATTTTAGTGAGATTGCTTAAAGTATCTCTTCATTTAATTTGATATTGGTGATTGCTTTGCTTTATATTGTTTTTATTATATTTTGCCATGGATTCTTGATCTCTCCAATAATTTTGACATGAAGGAGTGTTGTATTTTGTCAAATACTTTCTCAGCATCTAATGAGATGTCCATGTGATTGTTTTCTTTGAGTTTGTTTACATAGTGGATTACATTAATGAATTTTCATATATTGAACTGACCTCACATCCCTGGGATGAAGTCTATTTGATCATGGTGAATGATTGTTTTAATGTATTCTTGGATTTGGTTTGCTAAAATTTTATCGAGTATTTTTGCATAGATATTCATAAGAAAAAGTGGTCTGAAGTTCCATTTGTTTATTGGATCTTTGTGTGTTTTAGGTATCAGAGTAATTGTAGATTCATAGAATGAATTAGGTAGTGTTCTTTCCATTACTATTTTATGGAATAGTTTGAGGAGTGGTGGTATCAGCTATTCATTGCAGATCTGGTATATTTCTCCAGTAAAGCCATCTGGCCCTGTGCTGTTTTTGGTAGGAAGACTTTTAAATAATTATTTATATTTCCTTAGGGCATATGGGCCTGTTTAGATAGCTAACTTGTTCTTGATTTAACTTTGGTACATGATATCTGTCTAGAAAATCATCCAGTTCATCTAGATTTTTCAGTTTTGTTGAGTACTGGCCTTATTTATAGTAGGTATCGATGCTTTTTTGAATTTCCTCAGTTTCTGTTGTTATGCCACCCTTTTCATTTCTGATTTTGTTAATTTGGATAAGGTCTCTGGCACCATTAGTTAGTTTGACTATGGCCTTATCTGTCTTGCCGATTTCCTCAAAGAATCAGATTTTAGTTTTGTTGATTCACTTTGTTTCTATTTGGTTGATTTTAGTCCTGAGGTTTACTATTTCCTGCCTTCTACTCCTCTTGAGTGTATTTGCTTCCTTTTGTTCTAGAGCTCTCAGGTGTGCTGTCAATTTGCCCATACAGAATCTCTTCAATTTCTTTAGTGGGGCACATACTGCTGTGACTTTTCCTTTTAGCACAATTTTCATTGTGTCCTATAGTTTGGGTATGACTTGTCATCATTTTCATTGTATGCCAGGATGAATTTAATTTCTTTTTTATTTCTTCCCTGACCAAGTTAACATTGAGTAGAGAGTTGCTCAGTTTCCATGGGTATCTGGGTTTTTTGTTGTTTTTGCTGTTATTGAAGTCCAGCCTTAGTCCATGGTGATCTGAAATGATGCATGGGTTTATTTCAATCTTCTTGTATTGTTTGAAGCTTTTTTTTTTTTTTTTTTGTGACTGATAGATGTTGCTTAAATTTGGTTTTGTCCTGGAATATTTTGGTTTCTCCATCTATGTTTCTTGAAATTTTTTCTGGGTATAATAGCCTGGGCTGATGTTTATGTTCTCTTTGAGACTGTATGAACTCTGCTAGGCTCTTATGGGTTTGGTGACTCTGTTGAGAAGTATGTTGTAATTTTGATAGATCTGCCTTTATACATTATTAGGTCTATCCCTTACAACGTTTTTCAAAAATATTCTTTGTTCTTTACAATTATTGTTTTGATTATGTGACAAGAAGATTTTCTATTCTGGTCCAATCTATTCCTTGTTTTATAGGCTTCTTTTACATTTATTGCCATCTCTTTCTTTAGGTTGGGGAAGTTTTCTTCTATGATTTTGTTGAAGACATTTTCAGCTCCTTTGAGTTGGGAATATTAGCTCTCTTCTATTCCTGTTATTCTTATATCTATTTTTTTGATTGTGTCCTCGACTTCCTGGATGTTTTGAGTTAGGAGCATTTTATGTTTTGAAATTTTTTGACAGTTGTGCCAATATCCTCTAAGGTATCATCTAGACCTGAGACTCTCTCTTCTGTCTCTTGTATTCTGTTGGTGATGCTTACATTTGTAATTCTTGACCACTTCTCTAGGCTATCCATTTCAAGGATTGCCTCCATTTGTGTTTTCTTTATTGTTTCTACTTCCTCTTTCAGGTCTTAGACTACTTTTTTTTTTCCAATTCTTTCATCTGTTTGATTGTGTTTTCACATATTTCTTTAAGGGATTTATTTGTTTCCTCTTTATTGTTTGCCTGTGTTTTCTTGTATTGTTTCAGTAAATTATTTATACCCTCCTTAAAGGACTCTATTATATTCATGAGATAGGATTTTAGATCAGCTTCCTGATTTTCATGTGTATTGGTGTACCCAAGGCTTGCTATGGTGGGAAAAATGCATTCTGATGATGCCAAATTATATTGTCTACTGCTGTTTATGGTCTTACACTTGCATCTTTCCATATGGATATTGCTGGTGTTATCTATTCTGGGTGTCTGTGCCTGTATCCTGTCTCCTGTGTCCTTTGGTTTCTGAAAGTCACCTGGGATGCCTGTAGTGTCTTCAGGGAGTCAGACAAGCTGCAAATATGTTACCCTGTATGCAGCAGATCTACTGGGAAATTTTCAGAGTATGCAGTCTTCAGAGGAGTAGACAAGTTGATGATCTGTTGCCCTGTGTGTAGCAGAACATCTGGGATGCCTTCAGACTGTTGGGTGTTCAAAGGAACAGTCAAGATGCTGCGCAGCTTATAGCTGTTCTTCTGGGAGACCTTCAGACTGTGGTGTCTGTTGCTCTGTGTGCAACAGAACTCTGGGTAGACCTTCAGAATTTTGGGTCTTAAGCTAAATTACAAAATTTTAAAACATATAAATATGAATCTCCTCTGCTACTAGTATGATTTCTATAGTCAAACTCTGGTGGTGGCAGTAGAATATATATACTTACTACTCCTTATCAAAGAAAACAATGGCAAGAAAGAGTACACTATGAGCTTGTCTTAAATTGCTTTTCACAATCTGTATTCTGGAATATTTATGTACATACACACATACACATATTATATAATTTTGAGAGATTTTTCAAGTATGTATTCTGACTGACCTGTGAATATCTATGTAGCTCTAGCTTGTCATGAACTCTTAGCAATCCTTTGGACTGACCCTCTTTGTGTTGCAATTATATGTATGTACCACCATGCTTTGCTGCTAATTTTGCTGTTTGTTTAATTTGTGAGATTTTGTTTAATTTTTATTTATTGAACACTTAAAACAAACCCTGTGTATGTATATTTCTAATGTTATAGATTGAAGTTTATAATATTTCTCTTAATAAAAAGAAAGACAGGAAAAATGACTGAGGTAAAGAACTATGTATAACTGTGAGTCATAAGTAGATTGCAATGAAAATAAATTATTGCATTTGAAAACACTTAGCAAAAAGTTGGAAAATTATATTGGAAGTTGTGACAAATTAAAGAAGTATACAAAGGTGGAGGGGGAAAGATGCTGAAAAGCAGTTAGGCAAAGAGGAAAATGTGTTGAAAAGTCTCTCTCTCTCTGTGTCTCTCTCCCTCTCCCCTGTCCTCTACTCTTTGAAAAACAATCACATCACAAAAAAATCATTCCTCTATCAAAAAAAATTGTCAACTAGGAGAGTACACTATGAAACTATGTTTAAATGCTTTTCAAAATCTACATCTGGAAAAATATCATTTAGATGCATTTTAGAAAAATAGATTCTCTTCCCACATATTCATGATCGCAAAAGAAATGCCAAGTAAGAAATTGGTTGAAAGTAACTTAAAGTTGAGTTTTAAACAAAAGATTTCTTTTAATAAAATAGAGAAATACCAGACATTTTTATTGTGCTTTTTGTATAAACTTGTATGATCAGATTCAGTAGTTTAATATATCAAAGTGACAATTTTCATAATGTTCAGAAGAGAAGTTTTGGGATAAAACCAACCCTGCCTACACCTTGATCTCTGTCTTACAAATCAGTATGAAAATAAATTTCTGATCTTAAAACCACCAAGTTTGTGGTATTTTTTGTTTAGTTTCCCTGAAAAACTAAAACAGAAGTACTTTCTACTTATCTTAATAAGGAAATATGTCGAACTGTTAGAATAATAATTCAGTTAAATTATTAGAATAAAAGTGAGGGCAGAGGAGAACATTTTGTTATAGGAGTTAGCAATGTATAGGCCACTTGCTGACTTTCTAAAGAAAATAATGCCTCTGAGCTCAGCAGAGGCTGCTGGGGCCTCCTGAGTGATCTCCACACTGCAGGACCTCGTCCCGGGGTCACCTCGGGATCAGGGGTGAGTGGACCTCGGGAGCACCTTGGGATCATGGGTGAATGGAGCACACCATCAGCTTTAGGAATGAAAGAGGTTCTTGTGCCAGTGGGAGCATGAAAGAGGAACTCTGCCTGACCAGAATCTGGGGTCTCTTCCAGTCGGGCCACCCCTGTCATCTTCCTTCTGAGACCAGCCAAGGCTGCTCAGGCCTCCAGAGTGCTCTCCACACTGCAGGACCTTGGGATAGCCTCAGGGTCGAGGGTGAGTGGAGCACAGAGTTGGCTGCAGAAATCGCTGAAAGTCTGGTGTGGCAGGAACAGGGAAGAAGGATCTCTGCCTGACCAGGTGCTGGGGTCTCTTCCAGATGGGCCACCCCTGCCATCTTCCTTCTGAACCCAGTGGAGGCTGGTAAGACATCTGGAGTGCTCTCCACACCTCAGGACCTTGGGATCACTTCCAGATCACGGCCAGGGCCACCCCTACCATCTTCCTTCTAAGCTCAAAGGACACTGCTAGGGGCTCCAGAGTGCTCTCCACACCACGGGTCCTGCGGGTCACCTTGGGATCATTGGACCCCTACCACACCTAGGACCTCCTCATAAACCTGAGAGTACATGGGAAATAAAAGTAACAGAGTTTTTTGGTCAGGGTCCTCTTGGGCCTTCAACCTCAACCAGGAGACAGATCTGAGACGCAGACCCCTGGGCACATTCCTTTCCAGAAGAGAGTCAGCCTTCTGGGAGCATTCTGACTCTAGAACTCAGGAAGTGGATCAGAGCTCCAGACTTCTGGACACCTGCCCTGCAATAGAAGAGCTTGTCTGCAGAGAGTGCTCTAATCACTGGAACTCAGAGGAGAGTTGGACTTTCAGAGGTACTGACAAAGGCTAACAGAATCACAGGAGGATCAAGCTCCAACCAGAGACAGCTTGAACATTAACATCAGAAATGTCCAGATGACGAAAGACAAACATAAGAATCTTACTAACAGAAACCAAGAACAATGGGCAACATTAGAACCCAGTATGCACACCCCAACGAGTCCTGGATACACCAGCACTCCTGAAAAGCAAGACGTGGATTTTAAATCATATCTCATTATGATGGTAGAAATTTTAAGAAGGGGATTAATAACACACTTAAAGAAATACAGGAGAACAATGCTAAACAAGTAGAAGCCCTTAAAGAGGAAATACAAAAAATCCTTCAAGGAATCACAGGAGAACACTGCTAAACAGGTAGAAACCCTTAAAGAACTACAGGCAAACACTGATAAACAGGTAGAAGAAACACAAAAATCCCATTGAGAATTACAGGACAACACAACTAAACAGGTGATAGAATTTAACGAAAACATCCAAGATCTAAAAATGAATGTAGAAACAATGAAGAAAACCCAAAGACAGACAACGCTGGAAATAGAAACCCTAGGAAAGAAATCAGGAACCATAGATGCAAGTATCAGCAACAGAATACAAGATATGGAAGAGAGAATCTCAGGTCCCAAAGATTCCATAGGAAACATGGACACAATAATCAAAGAAAATGCAAAATACAAAAAGATCCCAACACAAAACATCCAAGAAATCCAAGACACAATGAGAAGAACAAACCTGTGGATAATAGGAGTAAATGAGAATGAAGATTATCAACATAAAGGGCCAGCAATTATCTTCAACAAAGTTATAGAAGAAAACTTCCCATACCTAAAGAAAGAGATGCCCATGAACATACAAGAAGAAGATACTAATTAGAACAACAAATGCAATAAATAAAGACAGAATATTGAAAGCAGGTCAAGTAACATATAAAGGCAGGCCTATTAGGATTACTCCAGACTTCTCACCAGAGACTGTGAAAGCCAGAATATCTTGGACAGACACCATACAGACACTAAGAGAAAACAAATGCCAGCCCAGGCTACTATACCCAGCAAAACTCTCAATTACCATAGATGCAGAAAACAAATTATTCCATGACAAAACCAAATTTACACAATATATTTCCACAAATCCAGCCCTTCAAAGGATAATAACTGAAAAACACCAACACAAAGATGGAAACAACACCCTAGAAAAAAAAAAAAAAAAAAAAAAAAAAAAAAAAAAAAAAAAAAAAAAAAACCCAAAAAAAAAAAAAAAAAAAAAAAACAAGAAAATAATCCTTTAAAAAACTAAAAGAAGTCAGCCAAAAGAACAGAATCCCAACTTTAAACACAAAAATAACAGGAAGCAACACTAACTTTTCTTTGATTTCTTTTAACATCAATTGACTTAATTCCTCAATAAAAAGACATAGACTAACAGACTGGCTACACAAACAGGACCCAACATTTTGCTGCTTAAAGAAAACCCACCTCAGAGACAAGGACAAACACTACTTCAGTGTAAAAGGCTGGAAAACAATTTTCCAAGCAAATGGTCCAAAGAAACAAGCTGGAGTAGCCATTCTAATATCGAATAAAATTGACTTCCAATCCAAAGTTATCAAAAAAGACAAGGAGGGAAACTTCATACCCATCAAAGGAAAAATCTACCAAGATGAATTCTCAATTCTAAATATCTATGCTCCAAATACAAGGGAAGCCACATTCATTAAAGGAACTTTAGTAAAGGTCAAGGCACACATTGCACCTCAAACAATAATAGTGGGAGACCTCAACACCCCAGTCTCACCAATGGACATATCCTGGAAACAGAAACTAAACAGAGACAAATGGACACTAGCAGAAGTTATGAAACAAATGAACTTAACAGATATCTACATAACATTTTATCCTAAAACAAAAGGATATACCTTCTTCTCAGTACCTCATGGTACCTCCTCCAAAAATGAGCATATAATCGGTCACAAAACAGGCCTTAACAAATACAAAAATATTGAAATTGTCCCATGCATCTTATCAGATCACCATGGACTAAGGCTGATCTTCAATAACAACATAAATATTAGAAAGCTAACATTTACACAGAAACTGAAAAACACTCTACTCAATGATACTTGGTCAAGGAAGGAAGAAAGAAAGAAATTAAAGACTTTTTAGAGTTTAATGAAAATGAAGCCACAACACACCCAAACTTATGGGAAACAATAAAAGCAGTCCTAAGGGAAAACTCATAGCCCTGGGTGCCTCTAAAAAGAAACAAGTGAGAGCATACACTAGCAGTCTGACAGCACACCTAGAAGCTCTAGAATGAAAGGAAGCAAATTTACCCAAGAGGAGTAGAAGGCAGGAAATAATCAAACTCATAGCTGAAATTAACGAAGTGGAAACAAAAAGAACTATTCAAAGAATCAACCAAATCAGGAGCTGGTTCTTTGAGAAAATAGAGAAGATAGACAAACCCTAAACCAGACTAACTAGAGGGCCGAGGGACAGTATTCTAATTAACAAAATCAGAAATGAAAAAGGAGACATAACAACAGAACCAGAGGAAATCCAAAACATCATCAGTTCCTATTACAAAAGGCTATACTCAACAAAACTGGAAAACCTGGATGAAATGGACAACTATCTAGGCAGACACCAGGTACCAAAATTAAATCAGGATCAGATTAACAATCTTAACAATCCCATTTCCCCTAAAGAAATAGAAGCAGTCATTAATAGTCTCTCAACTAAAAACACCCCAGGACCAGATGGGTTTAGTGCAGAGTTCTATCAGACCTTCAAAGAAGACCCAATTCCAACTCCCCCCAAACTATTCCACAAAATAGAGACAGAAGGTACTTTACCCAATTCGTTCTATGAAGCCACAATTACTCTGATACCTATACCACACAAAGATCCAACAAAGAAAGAGAACTTCAGACCAATTTCCCTTATGAATATCACTGCAAAAATACTCAATAAAATCCTCACAAAACAAATCCAAGAACACATCAAAATGATTAACCATCATGACCAAGTTGGCTTCATCCCAGGGATGCTGGGTTGGTTTAATATATGGAAATCCATCAACGTAATCCACTATATATACAAACTCAAAGAAAAAAAATCACATGATCATCTCATTAGATAATAAGGAAGCACTTGACAATGTCCAACACCCCTTCATGATAAAAGTCATGGAATGATCAGGAATTCAAGGTCCATATCTAAACATACTAAAAGCAATATACAGCAAACCAGTAGCCAACATCAAAGTAAATTGAGAGATGCTGGAAGCAATACCACTAAAATCAGGGACTAGAGAAGATTGCCAACTTTCTCCCTACATATTCAATATAGTACTTGAAGTCCTAGCCATATCAATTCGACAACAAAAGGAGATCAAGGGGATACAATTTGGAAAGGAAGAAGTCAAAAATATCACTATTTGTAGATGATATGATAGTATATATAAGTGACCCTAAAGATTCTACCAGAGAACTTCTAAACCTGATAAACAGCTTCAGTGCAGTAGCTGTATATAAAATTAACTCAAACAAATCAGTGGCCTTTGTCTACACAAAATATAAACAGGACGAGAAAAAAATTAGGGAAACAACACCCTTCAAAATAGTCACAAATAATATAAAATACTTTGGTGTGACTTTAACTAAGGAAGTGAAAGATCTGTATGACAAAATATTCAAGTCTCTGGAGAAATTAATTGAAGAAGATCTCAGAAGATGGAAAGATTTCCCATGCTCATGGATTGGCAGGATTAATATAGTCAAAATGGCCATCCTGCCAGAAGCAATCTACAGATTCATTGCAATCCCCATCAAAATTCCAACTCAATTCTACACTGAGATAGAAAGGGCAATTTGCAAATTCATCTGGAATAACAAAAAAACCTAGGATATCAAAAACTATCCACTTCAATAAAAAATAAATAAATAAATAAATAAAACTCTGGTGGAATCACCATGCCTGACCTCAAGCTGTAGTACAGAACAATTGTGATTAAAAACTGCATGGTATATGTATAGTGACAGACAGGTAGTCCAATGGATTAGAATTGAAGACCTAAAAATGAGCCCACACACCTTTAGTCACCTTGTCTTTGACAATGGAGTTAAAACCATCCAGTGGAAAAAAGACAGCATTTTCAACAAATGGTGCTGGCACAACTGGCAGTCAACATGTAGAAGAATGCGAATTGATCCTTTCTCATCTCCTTTTACAAAGCTCAAGTCTATAGTGGATCATAGAATTCCACATAAAACCAGAGACACTGAAATTTATAGAGGAAAATGTAGGGAAAAAACCTCGAAGATATGAGCACAGGGGTAAAATTCCTTAAAAAAGGGCAATGGCCTGTGATTTAGATAACAAATAGACAAATGGAACCTTATAAAATTGCAAAGATTCTGTAGGGCAAAAGATACTGTCAATAAGACAAAAAGGCCACCAACAGATTGGGAAAGAATTTTTACCAATCCTAAGTTTGAGCAATAAACACTTAAATCTATTATGTTGGTCCATATTTGCTGGCATTAATATAGTTGTCTGAAACATTGCAATATTTTATTGGATTAGAGTTTCTATAAGTAAAATGGACCTCATATTCATTCTAGAGGCAGTAAGAACTGGAGGAATGGAACATATAAATGACATATATTAAAGACTTATCCTAGAGCCACTTTTTATTCAGATCATCAGATGATTTCTACTCTGATGTTTCAGAAAAATTATATGAATAAAACATACAATAATATAGCCAAGGAACATGTGGTGGATAAGGTGCTACATAGCAGAAACAAGTTTTCCATTAGGGGCATATAAACAAAGTCCAGTTCTAATGAATAATCTGAAGTGAAGTCACTACTACATACTACGTCTAGTGGAGCACATAATCATTCAAAGAACAATTGTGTTTGGAAGAAACTCAGGTCACAAGACTCTTATCTTGGTTTCATGGATTTGTCTCACCAGCTCAGAAATATTTGCATAATATCTTCATTCTTGGACAGTGTTCCAAAAATATTCAATATTTAATATTCTTTCTTTTTTATTTATTTTTATTTTTATTAGATATTTTATACATTTACATTTCAAATTGTATCCTCTTTCCTCATTTCCTCATCAAAACCTCCCTATCCCCACCCCTCAACCCCTGCTCACTAACCCACCCACTGCTGCTTCTGTGTCTTGGCATTCCCCTGAACTGGGGCATCGAGCCTTCATAGGACCAAGGGCCTCCCCTCTCACTGATGTCCCAAAGGCCATCCACTGCTACATATAAATCTGGAGCTTTGGGTCTTACCACTTTTATTCTTTGCTTGGTGGTTTAGTCCCTGGGAGTTCTGGGGGTAAGGGTTAGTTCATATTGTCCCTCCTATGGGGCTGCAAACCCCTTCATCGACTTGGGTCCTTTCTCTAGCTTCACCACTGGGAACCCTGTGCTCAGTCCAATGGATAGTTATGAGCATCCACTTCTGTATTTATCAGGCACTTGCAGAGTCTCTCAGGAGACAGTTATATCAGGCTCCTGTCAGCAAGTACTTGCTGGCATCCTCAATAGTATCTGGGTTTGGTAACTGTATATGGGATGGATCCCCAGGTGGGACAGTCACTTGATAGCCTGTCCTTCAGTTTCTGCTCCAAACTTTGACTCTGTATCTCCTCCCATGGTTATTTTGATCCCCCTTCTAAGAATAACTGAAAGCACCCACACTGTGGTCTTCCTTCTTCTTGAGCTTCACGGTCTGTAAATTGTATCCTGGGTATTCTGAAATGCTGAGCTAATATGCACTTATCAGTGAGTGCATACCATGTGTGTTCATTTCTTACTGGGTTACCTCACTCAGGGTGATGCTTTCTAGTTCCATCCATTTGCCAAAAACTTCATGAAATCATCGCTTTTAATAGCTGAGTAGTATTCCATTGTGTAAATGTACTACATTTTCTGTATCCATTCCTCTGTTGAAGGAAATCTACATTCTTTCCAGAGTCTTGTTATTATAAATAAGACTGCTATGAGCATAGTGAGCATGTGTCCTTATTACATGTTGGAGCATCCTCTGGGCATATGATAAGAAGTGGTATAGCTGGGTCCTCATGTGGTACTATATAGAATCCTCTGAGGAACTGTCATACTGATTTCCAGAGTTGTTGTACCAGCTTGCAATCCCACCAGCAATGGAGGAGTTTTCTTTTTTTCTCTACATGCTTGCCAGCATCTGCTGCCACCTGAGTTTTTGATCTTAGTCATTCTGACTTTTTTGAGGTGGAATCTCAGGGTTGTTCTGATTTGCATTTCCCTGGTGACTAAGGATATTGAACACGTTTTAGGTCCTTCTTGGCCACTCAGTATTCCTCAGTTGAGAATTCTTTCTTTAGCACTGTATCCTATTTTTTAATAGGGTTATTTTCTTCTCTGGAATCTAACTTCTTGTATTCTTTGTATATATTGAATATTAGGTTTTTATCAGATGTAGAGTTGGTAATGATCTTTTCTCAATCTGTCCATTGCTGTTTTGTCTTATTGACAGTGTCCTTTGCCTCACAGAAGCTTTGCAATTTTATGAGGTTCCATTTGTTAATTCTTGATCTTAGAGCATAAGCAACTGGTGTTATGTTCAGAAATTTTTCCCCTGTGCCCATATGCTCAAGGCTCTTCCATAATTTATTTTCTATTAGTTTCAGTGTATTTTGTTTTATGTGGAAGTCCTTAATCCATGACTAAATCTGATAAACAACTTCAGCAAAGTGGCTGGATATAAAATTAATTCAAATAAATCAGTGATCTTCCTTTATTCAAAAGATAAACAGGCTGAGAAAGAAATTAGGAAAACAATACCTTTCATAGTAGTCACAGATAACATAAAATGTCTTGGGGGTGACTCTAACTAAGCAAGTAAAAGATCTGTATGTTAAAGGACTTCAAGTATTTGAAGAAAGAAATTGAAGAAGATCTCAGAAGTTGGAAGGTTCTCCCATGTTTATGGATTCATTGGACTAATATAGTAAAAATGTCCATCATGCAAAAAGCAATTCACAAATTCAATGCAATCCCCATGAAAATACCAACAAGAGTCTTCAAAGACATGGAAAAAAAAGCAATGGTCAAATTCATCTGGAATATCTAAAAATCTGGAATAGTGACAAGAATTGCCAACAATAAAAGAAATTCTGGGGTAATCACCATCTCTGACCTCAAGGTGTACTACAGAGCTGTAGTGATAAAAACTGCATGGTACCGGTACAATGACAGGCAGGTAGATCAATGGAATAGAAGTGAAGATCTAGGAATGAACCCACACACATACAGTCACTTGAGATTTGACAAAGGGTTTAAACCATCCAGTGGGGGGAAAAAAGACTACACTTTCAACAATTGGTGCTGGTTCAACTGGTAGTTAACATGTAGAAAAATGCAAATAGATCCATTCTTATCACCTGGTACAAACTGATCTATACTTTTATCATTGTACAAAGCTAAAATCCAAGTGTATCAAGGACCTATACATAAAACAAGATATACTAAATATAATAGAAGAGAACGTGGAATAGGGCCTTGAATATATCTTCACAAGGGAACATTTCTGAACAGAACATCAATGGTTTATGCTTTAAAAGCAAGTGACACATGTTGTCTCATGAAACTGAAAAGCTTCTACAAGGCAAAGAAAACTGTCAGGAGAAAAAAAAATGGTAACTGACATTAGGAAAAGATCCTTAACAACTGTACATTCAGTAGAGAGATAATATCCAAAACATACAAAGGACTTAAAAAGATAGACTGCAGAAAAGCAAATAACCCTATGAAAATATGACATACAAAGCCCAACAATGAATTCTCAGCTGAGGAATCTCAAATAGCTGAGAAGCACTTAAAGAACCATTCAACATCCTTAGACATCTGGGAAATGCAAATCAAAATGACCCTCACATTTCATCTCACACCAATCAGAATGGCTAAGATCACAAATGCAGGTCACACCATTTGTTGGTGAGGATATTGAGAAAGAGGAAAACTCCTCCATTGTTAGTGGGAATCCAAGCTGATGCAACCACTCTGAAAATCAATCTGGATGTTCCTCAGAAAATTGGAAATAGTTCTACCTGAAGTTCCAGCTATACTACTACTGGACATATACCCAAAAGATGGTCCAAAATATAACAAGGTCACAAGGTCCATCATATACATAGCAGCCTTATTTATATAGCCAGAAGCTAGAAAGAAAATAAAAATTTCAGGAGAATGGATAAAGAAAATCTAGTATATTTATACAATGGATATACTCAGCTATTAAAAACTATGACTTCATGAATTTTTTTAAAGATTTTATTTATTTATTATATGTAAGTACACTGTAGCTCTCTTCACACACTCCAGAAGAGGGCATCAGATTTCATTACGGATGGTTGTGAGCCACCATGTGGTTGCTGGGATTTGAACTTGGGACTTTTGGAAGAGCAGTCGGGGCTCTTAACCACTGAGCCATCTCGCCAGCCCGACTTCATGAATTTTTAATTTTTTATTAGATATTTTCTTCATTTATATTTCAAATGCTATCCCTAAAGTCCCCTATAACTTCCCCCCGCCCTGCTCCCCAACACACTCACTCCTAGTTCTTGGCCCTGGTGTTCCCCTGTACTGGGGCGTAGAAAGTTTGCAAGACCAAGGGGCCTCTCTTCCCAATGATGGCTGACTAGGCCATCACCTGCTACATATGCAGCTAGAGACACGAGCTCATGATGATCATGTGGTTTTTGGCTTTTGTCTTTGATCCTAGCCATTCTGACTGGTGTGAGGTGGAATCTCAGGGTTGTTTTGATTTGCATTTCCCTGTACCCCATTTTTTAAAATGTTATTTGAATTACTAGATTTCAGCTTCTTGAGTTCTTTGTATATATTGGATATTAGTCCCCTATCAGATTTAGGATTGGTAAAAATTATTTCCCAATCTTTTGGTGGCCTTTTTGTCTTATTGACAGTATCTTTTGGCCTACAGAAGCCTTGCTATTTTATGAGGTCCCATTTGGCAATTCTTGATCTTAAAGCAAAGTCCATTGCTGTTCTATTTAGGAATTTTTCCCCTGTGACCATATCTTTGAGGATTTCCCCCACATTCTCCTCCAAAAATTTCAGTGTCTCTGGTTTTATGTATAATTCTTTGATCCACTTAGACTTGAGCTTTGTACAAGAAGATAAGAATGGATCAATTCCCATTCTTCAACATGATAACCGCCAGTTGTGCCAGCACCATTTATTGAAAATGCTGTCTTTTTTGCTCCCTTGTCAAAAATCAAGTAAAGATAGGAGTGTGGGTTCATTTCTGGGTCTTTAATTCTATTCCATGGATCTACCTATCTGTCATTGTACCAGTACCATGCAGTTTTTATCAAAGTTGTTCTATAGTACTGTTTGAGGTCAGGCATGGTGATTCCACCAGAGCTTCTTTTATTGTTGAGTATAGTTATTACTATCCTAGGTCTTTTGTTATTCTACATAAATTTGCAAATTGCCCTTTATAACACAGTGAATACCTGATTTGGAATTTTGATGGGGATTACATTGAATCTGTAGATTGCTTTAGGCAGGATAGCCATTTTTGCTATATTAATCCTGCCAATCCATGAGCATGGGAGATCTTACCATCTTCTGAGATCTTCTTCAATTTCTTTCTTCAGTGACTTGAAATTCTTGTCATACAGATCTTTCAATTCCTTAGGGAGAGTCACACAAAGGTATTTTATATTTTTGTGAATATTGTGAATGGTGTTGTTTCCTTAAATTCTTTCCCATCCTGTTTATTCTTTATGTAGAGGAAGGCCACTGATTTGTTTGAGTTAATTTTATATCCACCTACTCTGCTGAAGCTGTTTGTTAGGTTTAGGAGTTCCCTGGTGCAATTTTTAGGGTCACTCATATATACTATCATATCATCGGTAAATAGTTTGACTTCTTCCCTTCCAATTTGTATCCCCCTGATCTCCATTTGTTTTCAAATTGCTCTGGCTTGGACTTCAAGTACTATAGTGAATAGGTAGGGAGAGAGTAGGCAGACTTGTCTAGTCCCTAATTTTAGTGGGATTGTGTTGAGTTTCTCTCCATTTAGTTTGATGTTGGCTACTGGTTTGCTGTATATTGCTTTTAATATGTTTAGGTAAGGGCCTTGAATTCCTGATCTTTCCATGGCTTTTATCATGAAGGGGTGTGGGATTTTGTCAAATGATTTCTTAGGATCTAACAAGATGATCATGTGGTTTTTGTCTTTCAGTTTTATATAGTGGAATACATTGATGGATTTCCATATATTAAACCATCCCTGCATCCCTGAGATGAAGCCTACTTGGTCATGATTCATGATCATTTTGATGTGTTCTTGGATTTGTTTTGTGAGGATTTTATTGAGTATTTTTGCATCGATATTCATAAGAGAAATTGGTCTAAAATTATGTTCCTTTTTTGAATCTTTTTGTGCTTTTGGTATCAAATTGAGGCTTCATAGAATAAATTGACTATTAATGACTGCTTCTATTTTGTAGGGGAAAAAGGACTGTTAAGATTTTTAATCTGCAGGTGGAAGGATACAGCAGCGCCGAAGGAGCCTCGGTTGGCCCCGATAGCCGGTTCCCCGTCCATCCCCGCTCAGTGCCGGGGAGTGGGGTCTCTCCTCCCCGCCCGGGCGTCGGGACCGGGGTCCGGTGCGGAGAGCCATTCGTCTTGGGAAACGGGGTGCGGCCGGAAAGGGGGCCACCCTCTCGCCCCTCACGCTGAACGCACGTTCCTGGGGAACCTGGCGCTAAACCATTCGTAGACGACCTGCTTCTGGGTCGGGGTTTCGTACGTAGCAGAGCAGCTCCCTCGCTGCGATCTATTGAAAGTCAGCCCTTGACACAAGGGTTTGTTAAAAAAAAAAAAAAAAAAAAAAAAAAAAAAGAAAAAAGAAAAAGAAAGAAAAAGATTGTTAATCTGATCCTGATTTAACTTTTGTACCTATTTCTTTCCAGGAACTTGTCCATTTCATCGAGTTTTTCCAGTTTTGTTGACTATAGCTTTTTGTAGTAGGATCTGATCATGTTTTGGATTTCCTCAGGATCTTTTGTTATGTCTCCTTTTTCATTTCTGATTTTGCTAATTAGGATACTGTCCCTCTGCCCACTAGTTAGTCTAGCTAAGGGTGTATCTAGCTTGTTGATTTTCTCAAAGAACCAGCTCCTGGTTTGGTTAATTCTTTGAATAGTTCTTTTTGTTTCCACTTGGTTGATTTCAGCCCTGAGTTTGATTATTTCCTGCTGTCTACTCCTCTTGGGTGAATTTGCTTCCTTTAGTTCTCGAGCTTCTAGGTGTGCTGTCAGATTGCTAGAGTATGCTCTCACTAGTTTCTTTTCGGATGCACTCAGGGCTATGAGTTTTCTTTTTTTCTTTTTTTTTTTTTTTTTTGAGTTTTCTTTTTAAGAATGCTCTCATTGTGTTCCATTAGTTTGGTATGTTTTGGCTTCATTTTCATTAAACTCTAAAAAGTCTTTAATATCTTTCTTTATTTCTTCCTTGAACAAGGTATCATTGAGTAGAGTGTTGTTCAGTTTCCACATGAATTTTTGGCTTTGTATTATTTATGCTGTTATTGAAGATCAGCCTTAGTCTGTGGTTATAGGACAGGATGCATGGGAAAATTTCAATATTTTTGTATCTGTTAAAGCCTATTTTTTGACCGATTTTATGGTCAATATTGGAGGGGGTGCTATGAAGTGCTAAGAAGAAGGTATATCCTCTTGATTTAGTGTAAAATGTTCTGTAAATATCTGTTAAATCCATCTGTTTCATAACTTCTGTGAATATGCATGTATCTCTCTTTAATTTCTGTTTCCAGGATCTGTCCATTGGTGAGAGTAGGGTGTTGAAGTCTCCCACTATTATTGTGTGGTGTGCAATATGTGCTTTGGGCTTTTTTTTTTTTTTTTCAACTTTTATTAGATATTTTCTTCATTTACATTTCAAGTGTTATCCAGAAAGTTCCCTATATCCTCCCCCCTCCCGGCCCTGCTACCCTACCCA
>LR753771.1:130452-140752 GCA_902729485.2 Mus minutoides
GTCCTGGAGTTGCTGGGCTCAGAGGAAAGATGGCGGGGTGGCGGGTGCTCTGGCTGGGAGAGGCCCAGCCTCCGGTGGGGCAGAGTTCTCGGATCCTGCCCGTGGGGGGAACTGCTGACCCGCTGCTCCCAAAACCACCTCTGCACTCACGCGTAACCCCAATGTGATCTTAAAGTCCTGGCGTGTCTCTAGCTGTGTCCGCTGGGCTCAGAGGAAAGATGGTGCGGCCATGCTTTGAGCTTTAATAAGATTCTTTAATGAAAGTGGCTGCTCTTGCACTTGGAACATAGATAATCAGAATTGAGAGTTCATCTTGGTAGATTTTACCTTTGATTAGTATGAAGTGCCCCTCCTTGTCTTTTTTGATAACTTTGGGTAGGACGTCAATTTTATTTGACATTAGAATGGCTACTCTAGTTTTTTTCTTCAGACCATTTGCTTGCAAAATTGTTTTCAAGCCTTTTACTGTGAGGTAGTTTTGTCTTTGTCCCTGAGGTGGGTTTCCTGTAAGCAGCAAAATGTTGGGTGATGTTTGTGTAGCCAGTCTATTAGTTTATGGTTTTTTGGGGGGGCGGAGGGGTTGAGTCCATTGATGTTAAGAGAAATCAAAGTTAAGTAATTGCTGCTTCCTGTCATTTTTGTTGTTAAAGTTGTGATTCTGTTCTTGTGGTTGTCCTCTTTTAGTTTTGTTAAAGGATTACTTTCTTCCTTTTTCTAGGGTGTAGTTTCCTTCTTTGTGTTGGTGTTTTCCCTTTATTATGCTTTGAAGGGCTGGATTCATGAAAAGACATTGTGTGAATTTGCTTTCGTCATGTAATACTTTTGTTTCTCCATCTATGGTAACTGAGAGTTTTGCTGGATATAATAACCTGGGCTGGCATTTGTGTTCTCTTAGTGTCTGTATAACATCTTTCTGAGAGCTTCTGGCTTTCATATTCTCTGGTGAGAAGTCTGGAGTTATTCTAATAGTCCTGCCTTTATATGTTACTTGTCCTTTTTCCCTTACTGCTTTCAATATTCTGTCTTTCTTTAATGCATTTGTTGTTCTGAATATTATGTGTCAGGAGGAAATTCTTTTCTGGTCCAGTCTGTTTGGAGTTCTGTAGGCTTCTTGTATGTTCATGGGCATCTCTTTCTTTAGGTATGGGAAGTTTTCTTCTATGATTTTGTTGAAGATATTTGTTGGCCCTTTAAGTTGAGAATCTTCATTCTCATCTACTTCTATTATCCGTAGGTTTGGTCTTCTCATTTTGTCCTGGATTTCTTGGAAGTTTTGAGTTAGGATCTTGTTTGCATTTTGCGTTTTCATTGATTGTTGTGTCCATGATCTCTATGGAATCTTCTGCACCTGAGATTCTCTCTTCCATCTCTTGTATTATTCTGTTGCTGATGCTCACATCTATGGCTCCTGATTTCTTTCCTAGAGTTTCTATATCCAGAGTTGTCTCTCTTTGGGTTTTCTTCAGTGTTTCAGACCCCTATTGCTCTTGGGTACTCTCTCTAGCTCCTACATTGGGGACCCTGTGTTCTGCCCTATAATGACTGTGAGCATCCACTTTGTATTTGTCAGGGACTGTCAAAGCCTCCCAGGAGACAGCTATATCAGGGTCCTTTCAGTAATATCCTGCTGGCATATCCAGTAATGTTTTTTTTTTTTTTTTTTTTTGAGACAGTGTTTCTCTGTATAGCCCTGGCTGTCCTGGAACTCACTTTGTAGACCAGGCTGGCCTCGTACTCAGAAATCTGCCTGACTCTGCCTCCCAAGTTCTGGGATTGAAGGAGTGCGCCACAATGCCCAGCTAATAATCCTCTTGCTTATTGCATCCATCTCTTTCTCTGTGTTTCTTTGAGTGTGACATCCTGGATGTGAGGATCTTTGGGTCTTACAACTTGGTCTCCTATTTGACACTAGTTTGCAGGCATGGATCAGTCATGGAGAGCAAAGTAAGACTTAGATCTGCAGAATGCCAGAAGAAGCTATTGATGGAAATATAGTTTAAGTTACAGTAGAACAACATGGTTGAAGAGATCATGCAGAGAAGCTGAGCCTTGGCACCATGTGGCAGGTTTAGAGTAACTAAAGAGAGACAAAGAGAAACTATTAATGAATATGCATCCCAGTTATAGCAGAAGCCTCAGTATTTGGGAGGACAGTACTGTGGTGTAATAACCATGTACAAAAGCAGGTGTAGGATGGAGATACTTTGACTTGTACTGTGGAAAATAGAGCAAGATAATGGAACCACTTTACAGCCTAGAAATTTGAGAATAAACTAAAAATGTCTGATGCTGAGATATTTTGAACTACTGGACTTTGTTTTTGTTTGCTTGTTTTGTTTGTTTCTTTGTTTGTTATTTGATTGTTACTTTGGCCTATCTCTTACCTTCCGTAACAAGTAGTGTGCAACATTTTTGTAGGAGCCAACAGTCAGGGGATTTTAGAATTTTGGAGAGATTATGAAATTTTAGAGAGATGTTGAATATTTGGAGAGGCTCGGAAATCTGAGAGAGGACTTGGACATGCTTAAAGCCAATGAAATTTTAAAGTCTTAAAATTTTAAACTGTTAAGACTTTAAAGTAATACTTTATTTTTCTGTGATATTAATATAATATATTGGGAAAGAAAAGGAAGGGAAGGTTAGAGTTGAGTAAGGATGTATCTGTGTGTCAAGTTGAAAATTGGTCAATTGTCCTGGTTGATAGTTTGCCAACTTGACATAAGTTAGAATTATTTGAAAATGGAAGCTCAATTGAGAAACTACCTTCAAAAACATTGGCTTGTAGGTAATCTTGTGGGACATTTTACTAATTAATGATTTATATGCAAGCTACCAGCCCATTTTGACTAGAGACATCCCTGGAAATATGATTCTAGAGTAAAGAAAAATATTTTCTACACTGAAGAACCCATGGGAGCCAATAACCTAGCAGTGTTTCTCCATGGATTCTGTTTCAGTTCTTTCTTCCAAGTTCCTCTCTTTACTTACTGCTCTGATTTGCTTCAGTGATAGACTATGAAATAGAGGTGTAAGCTAAACAAAAATCCTTTTGTACTCAAGGTTCTTTTCATCGTGGTGCTTTAGCACAGCAATAGAGATTCTAAAACAAAGGCTGATACAAAAGAAAAGGGGGAAAGGAGGGACAAATAACACTAAAGATGCCTTCAAAATTCCTTAGGAGCCATATTATTGAATTTACCTACATTTAATATATGTCTTAGATGATGTTATACCACTTAGGCTGACAGTGCTTCTTACAAGAACCATCGGCTAAAATACCCTCAGTACCAGGCACGACACATCTCCTTTCCAGTTGTTGATCAGGGTAATTCAAGATATTTTCAAGTCAGTATAGACTACTGCTATTGCTTCTGGTTACCTCTCAGAGGTTAGAGATGCATGTCTACTGCTGACAAAAAACATACAGCTGATACATATGAAGTAGAATATTCAAACATTTTCTGAACCAAAGGCCTTGCTTCTGATGTATGACTTTCAAACCCTAAGTTACTACACATGCTGCTGAGACATAGAATTAAGCACTAGTCCTACTCAGCAAGGACACTTACAAACCACAAGAATTACCAATGTGATAAGAAATCACCAAAGGTACAATAGTGGTGCTCATATCTTAGAGATAAGCAACAGCTGTTAACTGAACAAGAGGCCCACTCAACAGAAGTGATATTTTGCTTAGTAGTAGAAACTTAGTCAAGTACTCTTGACTAGTGAATCGTTTTTATCTTAGACAAGTACCCCATATGTTCACCTTACCAGATTATGATACTTTTTAATTGAACTCTGAATACATATCATTGTACACAGAGATAAGTATATTTCTGGGCTATCATCAAAGCTTCTCTTTGTGGCATATGGAAACCTTGACAGTAAACCCCAAGTAGTTAAATGCAGGCATCAACTGATATTTTGAGTTTCCTGCCAAAGAAAGTCTACTTATAGTACAACTTATGCACTTAAGGCTCAGAGTTTATTTTGCATAAATAAGCAGAAATGTTGAAAAAGCCAGATCAGAAAGTTGGCAATCAGATTTTGTTTCCTAGAAATCACTGAGAAAGAGAGTATTGCTGCCTAAACAAAAGCTAAATGATGACAAACACTAATAAGCATGTTAATGTGGATGGGTGTATTATGTGAAGTGGACACTTAGACAAAGAAGTATAGGCAACTAATGACTACTGAAAGTGAAAGTGAAAGATTTAGTCTTTTTGGAATGATCCCCTAATTGCTTATCCAACATCAAGTGGTCATCCATGAAATGATATACACCGAGGCAATTCTACATGGAAATTAGCCATTTGTATGTATTAAATAGGTGTTTACAAAGATATGTATGTAACAATAATAATAAAAGAAAAAGGACACATATTTGAGAAGGAGTTAGGGAACATGGGAAGTAGTTGGGGGAGAAAAAATAGGAGTAATTAGAAGGAGGAAAGGGAATGGGGAAAATGATTTCATTGTATCTAATGAAAATAAGAAATATTTTAAAATACAGGCATAGTATGAAAATTTAATTTCAAACTTCAGAATGTACTAAAATAATTTGTAGAACTTATTAAGGCATATTTTGATGCTTATCTCTGGCACTATTTTAGTCAGTAGGTCTGTTCTAAAGTTTATAAATTTGTTTTCGAAGAATTACAAAATTGTGTTGATGATACTGATCTGAGGAGCACATTTTTATAGCAACTGTTATAATAGAAAAATGCTGATTTTTTCAGTCTAAATATTTTTGCTTAAATGTTTGTTTAATAATTTTATTATTTGTGTAACTTGTAGTGAGTAATTAGCTTCTCCTAACTTATGTTTATGAAGCATTGAACATATATATTTAAAGAAATACTTTAAAAGTCTATAAAGTATCATAGCTTATACATTATACTTCACTAAGCATATTTACATGTGCTGTTTTCTACAAGATACTCAATAGATATTTATATCCAGTTTTACACTGAAATCGCTACTTTGTTGAATGCAATGGAATTATGAAACCAGTGAGAATAGTGAAAAGGGGCAACATTTTGTTTTCTTGGAATACCATTAAAGGCTTAAGAGTAGCAGATGTATGAAGACTCTAGATCCTACAGTAGAGAGTAGTGAAAGAAGCTATGTGAGACAGAGAAGAGTTCCTGTTTAAAAAGACTGGTCAGCAGCTGGAGTCTTAGCTAGCTCTTAATCTCTTGAATGGTTTTAGACAAATTGAAGCCAATTATGATAATCAGCGTTCTTGTCTTCCCATAAATGACCATAGAACACATTAGCATTATGTTTTCTAAAATTGTATCTAATTTAGGGAGTTTGATAAATGCTAGTTTGCCTCTTTTTTGTTTAATGGAAAATCTGTATTTTGTTGCTTATAGTTCTCAGGGTAAATATCTCTCTTTAGGTTTTTATTTGTTTCTGGACTGGGGTCAGAGAAATATAATTTAATTTTTTGTATATGTAAAATTTCACAAATTATATTAAATATTTGAATATGTTTTAAATTTATGATATTAAATATTTTAACATATTACCATAAGTAGTCATATGGCTTCTGCCAATGGAACGGTACCAGCAGCTATGCATAGTTTTTCTTGGTGAAATAATAATAGTAATTGTGTCATAAAAGTATAGGTATTATGGATTTGAATTGAAATTATTCCATACGGTGTATTCTGTATTATATATATTTTAACATCTGGAACTTTTTATTGGGTCAGGTCCATATGAGCGAAATGCTGGATCTGTTTTCAAGCTATCTCTTTGACCTTCTATTAGACTTATTTGGTAAATAAGATTCTCTATTAACAAGAAGTATTACCTTCTTTAATAAGAATTGATTAATAACAGGAGATTTGTCACTATAAATAAAGAAATAGAAAGAGAACAGGAGAGGGTAACTAGAGGGTAACTAGAGTACAAATATGACCAAAGTCCCTCGTATACTTGAATAAAAATGTTGCTATGAAGCCCATTACTAGGTACAATTAATGCTGGTAAATATTTTAAGAGAAAGGGGACTGGTAAGATAGTTCATGATATAAAAGAATATGCTACCAAACCTGACACTTAAGTTCAAACATACCAGTACCCACATAGAAGGCACTAGCTGATTCTTTACAAGTTTTCATCAGACCTCCACAAATATACCATGGCTTAACATCTAATCTCTCTATCTCTGTCTGTCTCTCTGTCTCTCTCTCACACACATACACACACACACTCACAAACATACTCACACACACACAGTCTCTCACACACAAACATCTTAAGTGTAATTTTAACGTAATAAATAAATAAATAAATAAATAAATAAATGTGAAATTTTATCATGTCTTCCCTCTCCTTTCCCTCCTTTCTTCCCTCCCTCCCTCCTTCTCTCTCTCCCTCCCTCTATCATTCCTATTCCCATTCCCATCCCTGTCCCCATCCCTGTCCCTGTCCCCATCTCCATCCCTGTCCCAGTCCCCGTTCCAGTTCCCATTTCCAGTGTGGAGAATTGGGCAATGATGATGTAGTACAGATATTCAAAGGATACTCCACTTCTTCAATGATGTTCTATTTTTTTTCTTTTTTCGAGATAGAGTTTCTCTGTGTAGCCTTGGCTGTCCTGGGACTCACTCTGTAGACCAGGCTGGCTTCAAACTCAGAAATCTGCCTGACTCTGCCTCTCAAGTGCTGGGAATAAAGGCGTGTACCACCATTCCCAGCTGTTCAAGGATGTTTTAGTCTATTTGATTGTTCAAATTTCATTCAATGATGTAGGGTAAGTCAACTAGGCACAAGGCTAGACACAATTATTTTGAAACTGCTTACACTTGTTGTATTAACTTCTATTACATCCTTTCTCTGTCTTCCCTTATAAGTACTTCTGTTCCTTACTCTTGAAATTAGATAACAAGTGGTTACAGTCAACTTTATCTTGTATTTCTCAATGTTTTATCAAAAGATGAAGATAATGACTTACTATACCTCTATAAATCACATAAAATAAAGATCATAGATTATGTTGAAATCTGTTATGCAATTTGATGCAACCTACATCAAGTTATAAAATGAGCCAAATCCTATTATTATAAGATCATTCATTTCATTTGGATTCAAGAGCATGTTGAAAATTGAGGCAGTATAGAAAATAATGTCATCTGTTGGACACAGTTATGGAAAGGTAACTTCAGTTGTGGCTCCAAAGCATGAACAGAAGTACAGCCTAGTAATTTAACAGCCATTGCTTGATTGTCTCAGAAATTATTTCTTCTGCTGATGTAACATTACAAATAGTTTGGGTAAGTTATTAACAATGTAAGTTTGGTTAATGGTTCTGCAATCTTTGATATACAAAATCAATGGATTGTACATGGGAAGGGCCTTCTTTCTGCATCATAACATGGAGGAAGGTGTCATATAGAGAGATAATATGATAGTAGAATATGAGAGAGCTAACTCTTCTATGACTAATTAAATCCAAAGAAAATGACCTTTATAAACTCACGAAGGCAAATTTCATAAGATGTTATCACCATGTAAGAAGTTTAATTCTGGGCTGTGCACACTCCCAGGTTCTCGGTGGGACTCTCCTGGAGATCTTGGGACCACTGGTGAGAGGAACACAACATCTTTTCCAGTCCAATCACATGGGACTTGAGTTGGCAGCTGGGAGATAGACAGGGGGTGGGGGGGCAGCAGACCCCATCCAGGCTACACCTCATCAGCTCCTATGTCCCAGGCCCAAGGGCTGTGCACTCGCCCAGGTTCCCGGCGGGACTCTCCTGGCTATTTTGGGGCAACTGGTGAGAGGAACACAATATCTGTTCCAGTCCAATCACATGGGACTTGAGTCGGAAGCTGGGAGATAGACAAGGGCCCAGGCCAGGGCAGCAGGTTCCTTCTGGTCTGCACCAGCGCTGGGTCTCTGCAGGCAGAGGTGGCAGGAGGCAAGCATAAGAACAGAAGCAACAGAAACCAAGGGTACTTGGCATCACCAGATCCAAACTCTCCCACCATGTCAAGTCCTAGATACAACATCATACCGGAAAAGCAAGACATGGATCTAAAGTCACTTGTCATGATGATGATGGAGGACTATAAGAAGGAAATACAGGAAAACACTGATAAACAACTTAGAGAGTTACAGGAAGAGAATACCAAACAGGTGATGGAATTGAACAAAACCATCCAGGACCTAAAAATGGAAGTAGAAACAATTAAGAAAACCCAAAAGGAGATAACCCTGGAGATAGAAACCATAGGGTGGGAAAAAAAAAAGCAGGAACCATAGATATGAGCATCAGCAACAGAATACAAGAGATTGAAGAGAGAATCTCAGGCACAGAAGGTTCTATAGGGAGCATAGACTACAATCAAAGAAAATGCTAAATGCAAAAAGATCCTAACGCAAAATATCCAGGAAATACAGTACACAATGAGAAGAGCAAACTTAAGGATAATAGGAGTAGATGAGAAGTAAGACTCTCAAACTAAAGGGCCAGCAAATATCTTCAACAAAATTATAGAAGAAAACTTTCCATACCTAAAGAATGAGATGCCTATAAACATACAAGAAGCCTACAGAACTCCACATAGGCTGGGCCAGAAAAGAAATTCCTCCTGACATATAATAATCAGAACAACAAATGCACTAAATAAAGACAGAATATTAAAAGCAGTAAGGGAAAAGGGTCAAGTAACATATAAAGGCAGGCCTGTTAGAATTACTCCATACTTTTCACCAAAGACTATGAAAGTCAGAAGATCATGGACAGATATTATAAAGACACTAAGAGAATACAAAAGACATCCCAGGCTACTATACCCAGCAAAACTCTCATTTACCATATATGGAGAAACCAAAGGATTCCATGACAAATTTAAATTCACACAATATCTTTCCACGAATCCAGCAGCCATTCAAAGGATAATAACAGAAAAACACCAATATAAGGATGGAAATTCTGCCCCAGAAAAAGCAAGAAAGTAATCCTTCAACAAACCTAAAAGAAGACAGCCACAAGAACAGAATCATAACTCTAAAAACAAAAATAAAAGGAAGCAACAATTACTGTTCCTTAATATCTCTTAATATCAATGGACTCAATTCCCCAATAAAAAGACATAGACTAACAGACTGGCTAGACAAACAGGACCCAACATTTTGCTGCTTACAGGAAACACACCTCAGGAGAAAAGACAGACACTACCTCAGAGTGAAAGGCTGGAAAACAATTTTCCAAAGGGTCTGAAGAAAAAAGGTGGGGTAGCCATTCTAATATCGAATAAAAGAGACTTTCAACCCAAAATTATTAAAAAAGACAAAGGGGCACTTCATACTGATCAAAGGCAAAATCTTCCAAGAGGAACACTCAATTCTGAATATCTATGATTCAAATGCAAGGGCAGCCACTTACTTTTTTTTTCCAATTTTTATTAGATATTTTCTTCATTTATATTTCAAGTGTTATCCAGAAAGTTCCCTATACCCTCCCCCATGCCTGCCCTACTCCCCAACCCAACCCCTCCCACATCTTGGTCCTGGCATTCCCCTGTACTGGGGCATATAAAATCTTCATGACCAAGGGGCCTCTATTCCCAATGATGGCCAACTAGGCCATCTTCTTCTTTATATGCAGCAAGAGACATTAGCTCAGGGGGTACTAGTTATTTCATGTTATTCTTCCACCTATAGGGTTGAAGACCCCTTCAGCTCCTTGGGTACTTTCTCTAGCTCCTTCCTTGGGAGTCCTGTGTTCCATCTAATAGCTGACTGTGAGCATTCACTTCCTTGTTTGCCAGGCAATGGTATAGCCTCCCACGAGACAGCTATATCAGGGCCCTTTCAGCACTATCTTGCTGTCATATGCAATAGTGTTTATGTTTGGTGGCTAATTATGGGATGGACCCCTGGCAGCCATAGTCACTGATTGGTCCATCTTTTTGAGTCAGCTTTACACATGATCTCTGTAACTCCATCAATGTGTGCTTTGTTCTTTTTTTTTTTTTTTTCAACTTTTATTAGATATTTTCTTCATTTACATTTCAAGTGTTATCCAGAAAGTTCCCTATACCCTCCCCCCTCCCCCCTCCCAGCCCTGCTCCCTTACACATCCGCTCCCACTTCTTGGCCCTGGCGTTCCCCTATATTGGGGCATATAAAGTCTGCATGACCAAGGGGCCTCTCTTCCCAATGATGGCCAACTAGGCCATCCTCTTCTATATATGCAGCTAGAGACATGAGCTCAGGGGGTACTAGTTAGTTCATGGTTATTCTTCCACCTAGAGGGTTGAAGACCCCTTCAGCTCC
>LR753770.1:0-122847 GCA_902729485.2 Mus minutoides
GAGATTGGACCAGAACAGAGGCTGTGTTCCCCTGCTCACCTCACTTCCAGAGATAGCTTGGGGAGTCCCGAAAGAGCCTATGAGAGTGCACAGAGCCTGAGACCCGGGCCCTGAGCTCCTGATGTGGTCTTAAAGTCCTGGAGTTGCTGGGCTCAGAGGAAAGAGGGCGGGGTGGCGAGTGCTCTGGCTGGGAGAGGCCAAGGTTCCGGTGGGGTGGAGTTCTCGGATCCTGCCCCTCGGGGCACCTGCTGACCCACTGCTCCCCACACCACCTCTGAACTGCACTCACGCGTAACCCCGATGCGATCTTAAAGTCCTGGGGTGTCCCTAGCTGTTTCCGCTGGGCTCAGAGGAAACATGGCGGGGTGGCAGGTGCTCTGGCTGGGAGAGGTCCAGCCTCCGGTGGGGCGGAGTTCTCGGATCCTGCCCCTGGGGGCAACCTCTGACCCGCTGCTCCCCACACCACCTATGAACTGCACTCACGCGTAACCCCGATGTGATCTTAAAGTCCTGGGTGTCCCTAGCTGTGTCCGCTGGCTCAGAGGAAAGATGGCGGGGTGGCGGGTGCTCTGGCTGGGAGAGACCCAGCCTCCGGTGGGGCGGAGTTCTCGGATCCTGCCCCTGGGGGCAACCGCTGACCCTCTGCTCCCGACACCACCACTGTACTGCACTCACGCGTAACCCCGATGCGATCTTAAAGTCCTGGGGTATCCCTAGCTGTGTCCTCTGGGCTCAGAGGAAAGATGGCCTCACCCTTTTTTTAACATTTTCAATTTAGTGAGATAAAAAGTTGAGCTGTATGTCCTATGAGCATTCAAATTTTCTCAGTGTCTATTGTAATGCCTCACTTTCTATTCCTAATTTTATTAATTTGGCTCTCTGCTCACTTTCTTTTAGTTATTTTAGGTAAAATAGTTTTACTTTATTAATCTTTTTAAGGAACCAAATTTTCATTTTCTTAACAAAAAAATTACACTTAAAAGTCTTAGCCAGAAGAAAAACAAGAAAAGGCAATAAGGAGGACACAAATAGGTAAAGAGTAATTCAAAGTATCCCCTTTTTGCAGTGATATGCTTCTGTACATGAAAGATTCCCAAAACTCTACCAAAAACTCTTACATTGGATCAATCCATTCAACAAAGTAGTAGGATACAAAATCAGCACATAAAAATTAGTATCCTTCCTACATTTGAAACACACACATTGAGAAGGAAATGAGAGACACAATACCATTTGTAATAGCCTCAGAGAATAACTTGGAATGAATATAACCAAGCACATTTGTACAATGAAGAAGAAATTGAAAAATGATCTACAGAGCTCCTGTGTAGAATAAACCACTGGCATTTGGTGTGGCCAGGCCCAAACTTGTTCTTACTAGATCTGGGTCAGAGTTTGAACACTCAGGTTGCTACTGATTACTTGGCCTTCTCTTTGCACCCTTCATTGGTATACTACAACAGAGAGTCTGAGGTTGAAATGTTTCCATCTCTGAAAGATCTGAATGCTTTCTCCAGGGAGTCTTTCTAGGGCATTTCTCCAGTGTGAATTGCCAATCTACTCTAACAGGATCAATGGCCTCTTTTCAGGGTCTGCAGCTTGGCAGGTGGGCTTTACAGACATGGATAGCCAGGGATTGGTAGCATCCAGGGATCAGTGTCAGTTTCAACTCGTTCAGAATTTTTATCTCAAGTCTCTGGCAATAATGTTCCATACTTTAATTCTGTCATTGTAACTGGTTGTGTCAGTAGACTGAAACTCCAGGTACTATAACTCTATATTGAGATCGCATCCCACTCTGTTCTGTGGGGTCAGTGAGAGGGGCAAGTGCAGAGTATCTCTATTGGGGAAGAAATTGAACCAGCCTCTAGGCCTTGAATCTTGTCATTGTGTTTGGAGGCTCAAATTAAGAGAAAGAATAGAGAATTCTAAGCTCTAAATGGGACATTTATATCACGCCCCTCTTTTCCCAAGGCTCAGGGATCATCAAGGAAGAGTGGGTAGAAATAGTGTAAGACCTAGAGGTGGTTGATTATGACAAATAAACAGTGTTTTACATATACACTAGGGCAGCTGCACAAACCAGTGCACAGCAGTTCTAACATCATAGAGACGACACACATGAACACAGGACAGACAAAATCATAGCATAGAGAAGGAAAATGGGGATGAAGACCCACCACTAGGTAGAGAGCTATTGGTAACTTAGTTTTCCTGAAGGAAAAGGTTCTGTCCCTTGGTCAGGTTAACATACTTGAATGGATGGTCACATACTTAAGAATAATATATATATATATATATTGATTGAAACTGATCGTATTAAAAATGAAAACATAGAGTGGGTATGAAATGGGATGGATAGAGCAGATGTGGAAAGGAAATGAAAAATATGATGTATAAAATTCTTAAGGCATTAGTAAAACTGTTATAAAATAAAAGTTCTCTATCAAAAAGTAAAAAAGAACAAAGTAGAGCATGTGTCCTTATTAAAACTTGGAACAGCTTCTGCGTATATGCCCAGGAAAGGAATTGCTGGATCTTCTGGTAGTACTATATCTAATTTTCTGAGGAACTGCCAGACTGATTTCCAGAGTGTTTGTACCAGCTTGCAATCCCACCAACAATGGAGGAGTGTTCCTCTTTCTCCACATCCACGTCAGCATCTGTTGTCACCTGAGTTTTTGATCTTAGCCATCTGACTGGTGTGAGGTAGGATCTCAGGGTTGTTTTGATTTGCATTTCTCTGATGATTAAGGATGCTGAACATTTTTTTTAGGTGCTTCTCAGCCTTTTGGTATTCCTGAGTCAAGAATTTTTTGTTATATTAGCCCAGAAACTTAGAATAACCAAGATACAATTTGCAAAACACAAAAAATCAAGACGAACAAAGACCAAAGTGTAGATACTTCATTCCGCATTAGAATAGAGAACAAAACACCCATGAAAGCAGTTACAGAGACAAAGTTTGGAGCTAAGATGAAAGGATGGGCCATCCAGAGACTACCCCACCTGGGGATCCATCCCATAATCAGCCACCAAACCCAGACACTATTGCATATGCCAGCAAGATTTTGCTGAAAGGACCCTGATATAGTTGTCCCTTTTGAGGCTATGCCAGTGCCTGGGAAATACAGAAGTGGATGCTCACAATCATCTATATGATGGAACACAGGGCTCCCAATGGAGGAGCTAGAGAAAGTACCCAAGGAGCTGAAGGGGTCTACAACCCTATAGGTGGAACAACAATATGAACTAACCAGTACCCCCAGAGCTTGTGTCTCTAGATGCATATGTAACAGAAGATGGCCTAGTCAGACATCATTGGGAAGAGAGGTCCCCTGGTCTTGCAAACTTTATATGCCCCAGTAAAGGGGAACGCCAGGACCAAGAAGTGGGAGTGGGCCTGGGCCGTAGGGGAGCAGGGAGGGGGGTATAGGGAACTTTTGGGATAGCATTTGAAATGTAAATAAAGAAAATATCTAATAAAACAAAAGGATTTTTTGTTTAGCTTTGTACCTACTTTTTAAATAGGGTTATTTGATTTTCTGGAGTCCAGCTTCTTGAGTTCTTTATATATATTGGATATTATTCCCCCATCTGATTTAAGATTAGTAAAGATCCTTTCCCAATCTGTTGGTGGCCTTTTGTCTTACTGACAGTGTCTTTTGCCTTACAGAAGCTTTGCAATTTTATGCATTTGTCAATTCTCGATCTTACAGCACAAGCCATTGCTGTTCTGTTCATGAATTTTTTTCCCCTGTGCCCATATCTTTGCGGCTTTTCATGATTTCTCCTCTATAAGTTGCAGTGTCTCTGGTTTTATGTGGAGGTCCTTGGTCCACTTAGACTTGACCTTAGTACAAGGAGATAAGAATGGATAAATTCGCATTCTTCTACATGATAACCGTCAGTTGTGCCAGCACCATTTGTTGAAAATGCTGTCTTTTTCCCACTGGATGGTTTTAGCTCCCTTGTCAAAGATCAAGTGACCATAGGTGTGTAGGTTCATTTCTGGGTCTTAAATTCTATTCCATAGATCTATCTGTCTGTCGCTGTACCAGTACCATGCAGTTTTGTTTTGTTTTGTTTTGTTTATTTATTTTTTTTAACCACAATTGCTCTGTAGTACAGCTTTAGGTCAGGCATGGTGATTCCACCAGAGGTTCTTTTATCATTGAGAAGAATTTTTGCTATCCTAGGTTTTTTGTTATTCCAGATGAATTTGCAAATTGCCCTTTCTAATTCCTTGAAGAATTGATTTGGAATTTTGATGGGGATTGCATTGAATCTGTAGATTGCTTTAGGTAAGATAGCCATTTTTACTATATTAATCCTGCCAATCCATGAGCATGGGAAATCTTTCCATCTTCTGAGATCTTTGATTTCTTTCTTCATAGACTTGAAGTTCTTATTATCATACAGATCCTTTACTTCCTTAGTTAGAGTCACACCAAGGTATTTTATATTATTTGTGACTAATTTGAAGGTTGTTGTTTCCTTAATTTCTTTCTCAGCCAGTTTATCCTTTGTGTAGAGAAAGGCCACTGATTTCTTTGAGTTAATTTTATATCCAGCTACTTCACTGAAGCTGTTTATCAAGTTTAGAAGTTCTCTGGTGGAATTTTTAGGAACACTTACGTATACTATCATATCATCTGCAAATTGTGATATTTTGACTTCCTTTCCAATTTGTATCCCCTTGATCTCCTTTGTTTTCAAATTTCTCTGGCTAGGATTTCAAGTACTATATTGAATACATAGGGAGAAAGTGGGTAGCCTTGTCTAGTCCCTGATTTTAGTGGGATTGCTTCCAGCTTCTCTCTATTTACTTTGATGTTGGCTACTGGTTTGCTGTATATTGCTTTTATTATGTTTAGGTGTGGGCCTTGAATTCCTGTTCTTTTCAAGATTTTTTTTTTTTTTTTTTTTTTTTTTTTTTTTTTTTTTTTTTTTTTTTTTTTTTTTTTTTTTTTTTTTTTTTTTTTTTTTTTTTTTTTTTTTTTTTTTTTTTTTTTTTTTTTTTTTTTTTTTTGGTTTTTTGAGACAGAGTTTCTCTGTATAACCTTAGCTATCCTGGAACTCACTCTGTAGACCAGGCTGGCCTTGAACTCAGAAATCTGCCTGCCTCTGCCTCCGGAGTGCTGGGATTAAAGGCGTCCACCATCATGCCCTGCTCTTTCCAAGTCTTTTATCATGAATGGGTGTTGGATTTGTCAAATGCTTTCTCAACATCTAACGAGATGATCATGTGGTTTTTGTGTTTAAGTTTGTTTATAAGGACACATGCTCCACTATGTTCATAGCAGCCTTATTTATAATGGCCAGAAGCTGGAAAGGACCCAGATTTCCCTCAACAGAAGAATGGATACAGAAAATGTGGTACATTTACACAATGGAGTACTACTCAGCAATTAAAAACAATGAATTCACGAAATTCTTAGGCAAATGGATGTATCTGGAGGATATCATCCTGAGTGAGGTATCCAGTCACAAAAGAACTCACATGATATGTACTCTCTGATAAGCAGATATTAGCCCAGAAACTTAGAATATCCAAAATACAATTTGCAAAACACATGAAACTCAAGAAAAAGCAAGGTCAAAGTGTGGATACTTTGTTCTTTCTTAGAATGGGGACAAAACACCTATGGAAGGAGTTATTGAGACAAAGTTCAGAGCTGAGATGGAAGAAAAGGCCACCCAGAGACTGCCCTACCAGGGATCCATCCCATATACAACCACCAAACCCAGACACTATTGCATATGCATTAGTTGGGTGCAAATATCTGCATCTGACTCTTTCAGATGTTTGTTGAGGGCAGTCATGATAGATCCCCTTTTGTGAGCATTTTCTAGCCTCAGTAATAGTGTCAGGCCTTGGGATCTCCCCTTGAGCTGGATCCCACTTGGGCCTTTCGTCAGACCTTCTTTCCCCAGGCTCCTCTCCATTTTCATCCCTGTAATTCTTTCAGACAGGAACAGTTATGGGTCAGAGGTGTGACTGTGGGATGGCAACCCCATCCCTCTCTTGATCCCTTTCTTCCTGCTGGAGGCGGGTTCTATAAATTCCCTCTCCCTACTGTCAGGCACTTCATTAAAGGACCCTCTCTATGAATTCTGAGAGTTTCTCACCTCCCAGGTCTCGGTGCATTCTGGGGATTCCCCAACCTCCTATTTCCTGGAGATTGCCTGTTTACATTCTTTGTTGTTGTTGTTGTTGTTTTTTCTGTTGGCCCTCAGGGCTTCAGTCCTTTTCCCTCACCCAATACCAGATCAGGTTCCCCTCAACCCTTCAATGCTCCCACCCTCCAGGTGCACTGTGATTCCAACAAATGCTAATTGGTGGTGACCATGAGAATGATGCTGACAAATAGCCCCATAGCATAGATAAATGTGATTTCTGGGTCCAGATGCATCAAATATACAATGTGACTTCAGCAAAGGGATAATGATTCCACATAAGCAGTGGGCATAGTTTTTTTTTTTAATCAGCTCTAGTAATTATTTCCATTCCTAACCATAGAAGCCACTCTAAGAAAGGCCTCTGCAAGCCAGTGGCCTGGCCACAATCCCCTAGAAGCTGGTAACAAAGGAAATAAAAGACAAAGCAAAAGCCACAATCAACAAACAAGAATAAACACACTCAATATAGAAGGCTAGCACCTCAGTGTGCTGGTCTTGAAATAGTAACTAACCAGAAAACACGAAGGAGTAAGAGAGTAGAATCTAAAACAACAAATCGAGAAGACAAGTGAAAGTAATCACTTGTAGCCTGAATTCCATGCACTATCTCAGTGTGGCATCAGCAATCATGAAATTAACCATATGTCAAAACAAAGCAAAACAAAACAAAACAAAACCAACCAACCAAACAAACCAACCCAACAACCACAACCACCACCACCCAGCCTCTGACCTTCAACCAAATATGCTGCCATGGTAATGAATTAAACACTTCTTTTCATTTGTTACAAATAACTCATATACCATTCTTACCCAGCGTTTAGTGCAAAAACACATTAAAACAATCTTGTGAGGTTGATTCTTTCTTGAGAATCCCTCCCCAAGTCCTTGCTTGGGTACTTTGCTTGCTATGTGTCTGATAAGGTTCAGAGAGTCACCAATCTGGCAAAGAATATGATTTTAATAAGAAGAGCCTTTTAAAAAAAATTAAAATTACTGGCCAGGACTCATCCAGAGACTTAAATTTCTCTAGGTAAGGCCTCAGCTATTGTTGTTCTAAGACTTTTAAAGGCAAATCCCATAAAATTACAATTTGTGGGTCAAGTTGACTCATATCCTGTCTCAATGCAAGCAAAGCTTAATTATTTTTGTAACAGATGCTTGAGTTATCCTAAGCAAGCAAGCATTTCATACACAAGTGGAACTTAGCAGTTAGCCTGTTATCCCTGTGGCCAATTATCCTGAAAGAATATCTGAGGCAGAGAAAGATTTTACAACAATCAGCAGTTTATAAGGATAGCACAATTGCTTAGGGAAGTCATCCATTTAGGGTAAGTTAGCTAGAGGGTACATTTTTTTTCAAGATAGGAGCAACTTCCACATGGCTTATCGGCTAAAATCAATTTTGTTTTTACAAATCATTCCAGCCACAGTAAATTATCCTCTAAACATAATGCTCACCATCACACACCATACCTTTATAATATAATTTCCTCTCAGTCCAGTACTTGTATCAAGACCTTGGATACACTGGGCAGATCGAGATGTCTATTTATCTATTTCATCTTGAGACCTTCTTGCCTTTACTTTAAAAGTCAAAGCCAGTAACTAAAAAGGGAATTTCTGGGCAACTTGTAACTGTACATCTTTCCTGGGGTTGACATCATTTTCCCACAATACTGTAAGCAAAGGTGATCCACTTATGTGTTGTAGGATACTTGCCTCTGAATGCCTTCCATGCATTGAAAAGTTTGTTCACTAACTGTGATAGGGTCAAACACAGACCTGTCACTCTGGTCATGTAACAAGACATCCACACACTAATATAGGCACATGTTAAATCTACCTATATCTTATCTTTGTGTCTTTATATCTAGAAATAAATTCACTGTATAGTTTTGAATTTTTTGTTGTCCCAAGGGATCTAACTTTTCATCTTTCTATTTTTTCTAATCTAAGAATTCATGTTTTGATCTGAAACACTCATGCCCACCCCAACCCTTGAGAGAATTTCAGCCCTTGTCAATATACAGTGAGGATACGATGGTCAGAGTATACAGAGCTATATTTTAGTGACATTGGCTTAGTCACTCACAATTAACAATGGCCTGGTTGGGTCTATAAAAGAAATCCAATCTCTCTGAGACTGTATTTCATGATTCTGGATCCAGGTAGATCAGAAGAGAGCAATTCCCTGAGAACAAACGGAAAGGTGCAATTAACAGTAAAACACCCAATCAAGAGACAAAGAAGTCTTCTGGAAAGGAAGCTTCACCTTGTCTGTCATTGCCATCCAGGTGACCAGAGATGGAGGTAGATGGACCTGAAATGTAGGTCACTCAGGTCTACCCTCTCTTTGTGTACTTTCACTTCTGTATTGACTCTTGCTCAAGTGGGCTCAGCCTACCAACTACAAAGCATTGAGTAATTTCATCACCTTGTTTGTTACACAAAGTATTCTATGTGTTCACCTGTAAATCACAAAGAATACCATCATTTCATATAACTATGGAAAAGGCAAAAGGGGTGCATCACTGCTGCTCTAAAGTCCTGATCAGGCAATAGGCATTTCACCCTAGCAGGTTATAGATCATGAAGGATGCTCAGGTACCGACATGACCTATTCTTAGAGAACTAGACCACTCAATCCAATGAACAACATCATAAGAGTTTCTGTATGGACACATTGATTTCTTTTCTCCCCTCTGAATCATTTTTACTTTTTTAAAAAAAATTTATTTTATTTTACTTCCATCTTCAGATATATGTTGAATTTATACAGTCATAATCACATGCACAACTCTTTAACATTACACTATCCATGCTGGACACAGGTTGAGTGAGTGTCCTTATCTAAAATTAGAGGACACAAGTATTCTTGTATTCATTTTTAAAATAACTTTTTTTATTGATTCTTTGTGAATTTCATATCATGTACCCAAATCCCACTAATCTCCCTGTCCCTTCACATATGCCTTCTACACTTGAAACCTCCTCAAAGAAAACAAAAAATAAACAAAACAAATAAAAATTCTTGCTGTAGAAGCAACAGTATACGCCTTTGTACAAACATCTTTACTTGCACATGTTCATTGTAATGAGTCATTGGTCTGATTTGAGGTCTCTGGCTTTTGCTATACTATCAATACTGGATCCTCACCAGAACTGCTCTTGGATATCCTGTTTTTTGCCTTGTGTCATGGAGATTCTGCAGCTTTGGATCGTAGTTCATAGATGGAGTATATGTTGGGGTGGGCCTTAATTCCAGGACTTGGGAGGCAGAGGCAGGTGGATTATTTGAGTTCAAGGTCAGCCTTGTCTAGAGTAAATGCCAGGACTACATAGAGAAATCTCAAAAAACTAAGCCCCTTAAAGATACTTCTGCATTATTTTAAGCCTCTCTCTCTCTGTCTCTGTCTGTCTGTCTGTCTGTCTGTCTCTCTCTCTCTCTCTCTCTCTCTCACACACACACACACACACAAATTATGTCCTCATGTTCAATTAAGTAGTGAACTAAAAAAAGAAGTCCTATCTTTTTGAAATCAAGCTTTATTTTGAATATGTAAAATTGTACAGCATTTTAAAATGAAAATTCAGATTTTTTTGTAAGAGAATCACTAATACAAAGCTGTTAATGGCACTAATGTTTATGAGTTTAATTCACATCAAGTGTGGATCCTTAGTGACTCAGCTGCCTCTCCCCTCTGCCCCCACAGCAGAGGCTGATCTGTAAGAGGAGAAACCCTGCTCAGTACATTCCATTCCTAGTCCTCTCCTTTCTTCTCCTTGTGCAGCAGCTCAGACGATGGGGTATGTGGCGAGTGTAGCAATCCCACAGTGGTTGTTCCAGTCTTTGGCAATCTTTATGTATCCCTTCATGCCCCATTCCTCACCCCAGCTAAAAGAAGAGCATGTTCTCCATTAAATAGAAAGAACACAGTGCAGCAGCTTCACTACAATAAATTCACTTAAACACCAAGCCAGAAAACACACTTAATAGATTCAAAAAAGATAGAGGTTCGTCTCCTGGATACCAATAATTGAATCACACAGGACTCTGAAAAAAAACACCACAGAGATAGGACAGGTTTTTTTTTTATCTACATAGGTATAAAACTAGAATGTGTCAGGATTGACAAATAAACTTGTTCAAATTCCATATTAACCTCTGCCCCAAACCATGACAGAATCATGTTGGGAACTAAGGGAGTGTATGGGAAGAGGGGGGAGGGAAGATAGTCTATGTCCGGCCAGAGTTCCTCCTGTGCTCTGGGCAGGCGGATTCGGGAGGGCTGCCAGATGCTTTCTACTCGGCCCTGGGTGGGCATCTAAGCCACTGACCCCACTTGACTGGGGTGGTGGACAAGGGGCAGCCCCCAATTCCAGGGGCCCCAGGGCTCTTGGTCCCAGAGCTATGAGAGAGAGGGCTGAGGGAAAGGTTCCCACATAGGCAAGAGTCCTTAGTCTGGGCCTTGACTGAAGCACAGGAAGGCCTTCCATTGGGAGATTAGAAATGGCTCATTAGAGGAAAGCCTATCCCATCATCCAAGGGCAGCGGGCCTTGATGAACAGAGACAGTCTATGGTTTTAGAGCTTTATTATAGAAAGGCAGGGAGAAAGGAGAGAAGGTGAAAAGAGAGAGAGAGATAGACCAGCCATGGCCAAGAGGAGAGAAGGGGGAAAGGGAGAGAGAGAAGAAAGGCTAGAGTAAGAGGGAGAGAGTAAGAGAGAATGAGGAGAGAGGGGAGTAAGAGAGTGAGGTGGGGCTAAGCAGCCCCTCTTATGGTTGGCTGTTATCTTTCCTGTTGCTAGGTAACTGGGAGGAGTTTAGCCTGAAGGTCAGAAGCTTGGGACATTGTCTATGTGACTACTAGCCATGTTTCTACTGTGGGGGCAGTAACTTCAACAGAAGCCTTGAGTCCAGGAGACATGAGAGAATGCCGACCATTCCATATTGGTGAATTATCACCACTCTGGGGTTCAGACCTCAGCTCTACTGGAGATCAGACTGTCTGTGCATAGCCCAATGCTCCACAGAATCATTCTGTTATTTTCATACACTAGAACTTCTGCATTCAACCTCTAGGGGATATAGATTGCTGTATATATATTTGAATACTGTGTACAGTTACTTTCTTTTGAATTTTAAATACAAATATATTCTGAAATTCATACCTGTTCTTGACCAGCCAATAACTATTGCCATCTGATTCTTCTCCCTCAAAACCATAGCCGACCACCAGAACAGCATGGTTTAGGTGGACCCTTTTGCACTTTGGCTCATAATAGATGCCTAAAAAATAAAATCAAAGCTGAGGTGAGAGGCTCTGGTGACCTCACCTCATCGACATGTAAGAGAGGTATTTCTTCAGTTAACTGAGATTACACACACAAGGTAAGACAAAACAAGAGTCTTCGTTGTTATCAGGGCTAAGACCATGAGCTCAGTCCAAGCAAACCCCACAGAAAACAAAAAGGAATGCAATGGAAAAGTCCTTTATAGGCCGGGCGCGGTGGCAAACACCTTTAATCCCAGCACTCGGGAGGCAGAGGCAGGTGGATTTCTGAGTTCCAGAACAGCCAGGGCTATACAGAGAAACCTTGTCTCAACCCCCCACCCCCTCAAAAAAAGAAAAGTCCTTTATAAGAATTATCTACATAAATGAAATATCTGATTAAAGTCTTAAAGATCAAACAACTGGAGAAAATTTAAGTAAATTATACCACGTGAAACATAAAGCTAGTTAAAAAGTATTAAGGATATGGACTCATGTAATTATATTTAAGTAATGTAAAGTAAAATATATATATATATATATATAACATTCTTCATATAGAACATAAAATCCACAAATGGAAACATTTACATCAAATACTATATAACAAAGAAATCACAAGATCAACTTGTCATGGCAGTGGTACAATGTTTATACATAGATTACTAGAAGGAAGATACTTACCACTGTCATAGAATTGGAAGGAACCATGGCTGGCATCAACTGCAACAGAGATGGGCCCCACTTTAGCCACTGCCTTCATAAGGGCTTCCTCGCTTCCTGGGATTTGCACAAAATCTCTGACATTAGCTGCAGAATTCTCAGCATGGTAGTTGCACTTTCTACCCTTTTAAAGTTAAGGGGAAAGATATTCATTCATTGCCATCTACCTTCTGGAGAACATGAGCTAGAACCACAGAACCCAGCACATTGCATAAGAGGATCCTCAACTCACTGTTCTTATAAAATTTTCTAGGAAGAGAGGTTCTACTGGGAGATTTGGAGCTGAAGATTAGCTTACTTGTGTTCAGTGATACTCATAGGTCTTCTGTCCATAACAAATATTCACAGTGGAGAGATGTGTCTTGTGTGGAGTGGCTTTCCTATTCTCTGTATTCACAGCAGCAGGAAGGGGTCCTTGGAAAGCTCCCCTCAAATAACCATATAAAAGCTAATGCTGTCAGTGACAGTAATGGTGGTTTACAAGTCATTCCAACACAGTAATTTTTTTTATTATGTTAAGCTATGTCCCCTGTATCCATAGATTCTCTGGAAATTTTATCATGAAGCAACATTGGATTTTTTAAAACGTATTTAATGAGATGATCATATAGGTTCTCTCCTTGAGTCTATGTGGTGAATTATATTTATTAATTAAATATATGTAAGAATCCTGCATGTCTGGGGTGAAGCTGACTTGATTGTGATGTATGATCATCTGGATGTATTCTGAGATTTAGTTAGCCAGGATTGTGCTGAGAATGTTTGATTCCAAGTTGATTAGAGAGATTAGCCTATAATCCTATTTCTTTGCTTTATCCTTTGTCTGGTTTTGGTTTTGGAGTACCACTAGCTTCACTTAATAATTTAGAAATGTTCCTTCTTTTATTTGATGGAATAATTTGAGGAGAGTTACTGTTAGCTCTCTGTGGAAGGAACACTATGCTGAATCCATCTGGCGCTGGGCTTCTTTATAGCTAAGAGATTTTAATTACAGAATCAATGTCAGTTGTTGACTTCACATAGATTATGTACTTCAGCTTGACTTAGCTTTGATAGGCCACATGCATCTAGATACCTACCCATTTTTAAAAAAATATTTTCCAGGATAGGGGAATATAAAATTTTAATGAATAACTCCTGAACTGATAAATTTTTCCAGTGTTTGCTATAATTTTCCCCTTTCCATCCCTAATTTTGGTGTTATTTCATTTTATTTTTGTTAATTTGGATAAAGAGCTTTCTTATAGACTTTAAGGGATTCATATGGTTGATGGTTAAGAAATAGATGCATATTTATTATCCTGCACAAAAATCAAGTCGGAGTGGATCAAAGACCTCAACATAAAACTAAATACACTAAATCTAACAGAAGAGAAACTTATTGGTACAGGAGACAACATCCTGAATAGAACACCAATAGCTCAGGCACTAAGATCAAAACTTAATAAGTGGGACCTCATAAGACTGAAAATCTCCTGTAAGTCAAAGGACACCTTCAACAGGACAAGACAATAACCACATTCATACTGACAAGGATGTGGGGCAAGGGAACACTTCCATTGCTGGTGGAAGTGAAAACCTTTACAACCATTATGAAAATGAATTTGTCAGTTTCTCAGAAGACTGATAATAGTTCTACCACCAGACCCAGCTATACCACTCCTAGGCATATGCCCAAAAGATGCTCTACCTTCCCAAAAGGACACTTGCTCAACTATGTTCATAGCAGCTTTATCCTTAATAGTTAGAAACTGGAAACAATGTAGATATCCCTCAACTGAAGAATGAATAAAGAAAATATTCTTTTAAACAATGGGATGTTACTCAGCTATTAAAAACAAGAACATCAGGAATTTTTCAGGCAAATGAATGGAACTAGACAATATCCCAAGTGAGGTAACCCAGACCCAAAAGGACATGCATGCATATACTCACTTACAAGTGGATATTAGACATAAAGTACAGGATAGCCACACTATATTCCACAGATCCAAAGATCCCAAATGATAAGGTGGGGGGCAAAGGGAGGCTGGTTGATTCTTTCTCAGAAGGGGAAATAAAATAAATATCAGAGGTGGATGTAGAGAGGGAATTGGATGGGAGAGGGAATGGGAATGGGAGTGGGAAGGGAGGTTCAAGTGTAGGAAAAACAGAAGAGAGAGAACTCAACTGGATGTGGGTGGAGGGAGAAGCATCTATCTCTAAGACATGCCAGAGACCTGGGATGGGGGTATGCCCCAGAGTGGTATGGCGTTACTCTAGCTGAAACTCCTAGAAGTGGGGAATAGGGAGCCTGAAGTAGCCACTTTCTCTAGTCAGGCAGGACTCCCAGTGGAGGGATAAGGACAGCAACTCACCCACAAAACCTTTGACCTAAAACATGTTCTGTGTAGGAACAAAGATGGAGAGAATGGACAAGCATTGACTGGCCCAAATTGAGATTCATCCCATGGGCAAGAACCACTTCCTGACACTATCAGTGATAATCTATTATGCTTGCAGACATGATCCTAGCATAACTGTCCTCTAAGAGGCTCGATTCAACAGCTGACTGAAACAGATGCAGAGACCCACAACCAAACATTAGATGGAGCTTGGGGAGTCTTGAAGAAGTGTTGGGCAAAAGGATTGAGAGACCTGAAATGGATAGGGACTTCATAGGAAGACCAAAAGAGTCAACTAACCTGGACCCGTTTGTGCTCCCAAAGACTGAATCACCAACCAAAGAGTGGACATAGGTCCCCCTGCACATATGTAGCATATGTGCAGTGTTGTCTTCATGTAGGTTCCCCAACAACTGGAGCAGGGCTGTCCCTGAATTTGTTGCCTGCCCATGGATCCTGTTCCTTCTAACTGGGCCACCTGGTCTAGCCTCAGTGAGAGAGGATGTGCCTAGTTCTGCAGTGACTGATGTGATGGGTGTGGTGTGGATATGGGGTGTGAGGGTGTGGGAGGGAGGGATTCAGGGTAGTGGAGATTGGGAGGATGGTGTGGGGGGTCTCTCCTTTCTCAGAGGAAAATGGGAGGAGGAATGGGAGGAGGAGATGAAGGGGGCCTGGGAGGAGAGGGGGGCTGATATTGAGAAGTACAGTGAATAAATAAATTAGTTAATTAAAAAAGATACTATGCAACCATTAAACTGTGTTTACAGGGAATAAAAGGTTTTGTTCACAGATCATTAGGGGGAACAAAATCAAGGAAATGTGGGTAGAAAAACATAAGAGAACAACAATGGGAAAAGCCCATACCTCTTAAGAAATAGCACAATCTCAAGCCCTTGAGGTGGAAATGGCTGTTATATAGATCATTTCCCTTTGTTTTTAGTGTGGCAAGGTTCAGAGAGCTCCTAGACACAGGATGTTGTTCTTTTACAGACTCTGCTGTTGGCAACAAACTCAGGCAGAGAATTGTGTTAGTTCACAGCTAGCCTGCCTGGTCTGTTGAGTAAGTTCAAGGCCAACCATGGCTGCATAGTAAGATGCCATCTCAGAANGAGTACATGTTATGTGAGTTCTTTTGTGAATGGGTTACTTCACTCAGGATGATGGCCTCCAGGTCCATCCATTTGCCTAGGAATTTCATATATTTATTGTTTTTAATAGCTGAGTAGTACTCCATTGTGTAGATATACCAAATTTTTTGTATCCATTCCTCTGTTGAGGGACATCTGGGTTCTTTCCAGTTTCTGGCTAGTAATCTGTATTTTTAAAATAACATCACATTTATATTTTTAAAGGTTTTAAAACTCAAACATGTTTAAGTGAATTTTTATCTTAAATAAAACATTTTTTTCTAAAAAATTTACATGGAAATTTAATGAATAAATGTGATCTTACATTTATATACACAGAGGACCTCAGGAAACTAAAATCCTTCAATATAGAAACAGAAACCATCATACAAACAAAGAAGCATCTTCCAGAATGGAATTATTTTTTTTTTTTACCAGGCTGACAAATGATTAATATCCAGAACATGCAAAAAAAAACAAAAACAAAAACAAAAAAAAAACAAAACCAATACAAAACCAAATCCAACACCAAGAAAACAAATAGCCAACTAAGTTTGGAGGGGTTAGAAACAATCAGAGTTCTCAGAAGAAGGAATAAGAGAGCCAAGAAATACTTTTTAAAATGTTTAACATCCTAAATCATCAAGTAACTACAACTTTAAAATTGCTTTGAAATTCCATCTTGCTCTGACCAGAATACCTAAGATAATAAACAGATGACTAAAATCGATTGGTATAACTGTGGATAAAGGGGGTTACTTATCACTGTGGTGGAAGTTTGGAAATCAGAGTACAGTTTCTTCAAAAAAGCCAGAGATAGATCTACCCTCTGATTTAGCTACAACACTTGTGGGCATATAGCCATGGGGTCTAGGTCCTAGCACTGAGGGACTTGCTCATCCATGTTCATTACTACTTTATCCATAATAGCCAGAAAATAGAAAGACCTAGATGTCTTTCAACTGCTAAGTGGATAGTTAAGACTTTGTACATATACCCAATGGAATATATTCAGTTATAAAGAAAAATGAAATTATGAAGTTCAGGTTAGTGGGTGGAATTGGAAATAATTCTGAGTGAGGTAACTGATACCCAGAGAGACAACTATATCAGGACCCCCCTCACATATGAATGCTAGCTCAGGCTTAGGTATCATTTCATAAAGGGGTGGTGATAGTGGTGTGTAAATGATTGTAAAAGAGATAGTGAGCATGTGTAATAAAAATTATGTATTGAGACATGTGAAAGATATTGCACCCATGGAATCAGAGTTATAGCTTTACACACATGACCCTCACAAGGTCCATCCTGACAAAATATCATCATGGACAGTGGGAGGATCATGAAGTCCCACACCTGGCTGTAAAGCTATTGACAATTGATAGCTTCTTTAGAAGAAGAGTAAGGTTTCTTTATGGATATGGCCCCCGAGAGCTTACTTATGCTTTGGTCAATGGTCTTATACTCATGTATACACATGAAATATTATGTGGGCTAACAGGTATAATAATAATAATAATAATAATAATAATAATAATAATAATAATAAATAATGCAGGAAGTTGGGAAGAAAAAGTGTTTTGGGGAGACTGAGGAGGAATTGGAGACAAATGAATGGTGTAAATTTGACCACAACATATAATACGCATGCATGTGATTCTCTAAGAGTTAAATAAATAAATCAATAAGATTGTGAGTTTTCAGACAGTAGATTGTTTTTGCAGTTGTGCTTTCTACACCTTGAGCTGGAATGGCAACAGCACAGGACTACTACTTACTGGTCCTCTGTATGGATAGGATTCCTCAGCTGCGAGGCCGCCATTGTCTTTCACATATTGGAAGGCATTTTGCATGAAGCCACCACTGCAGTCATGGGTAACATTAAATCCCATGCAGTCCAGTAGGTTCTGCTCACTCAGAGGGATCAGTCTCCCTGTTTTCTTGAACATTTGTCCTTCTAGGGATCCAGTTGCACTAAAAGCCCAACTAGAGGCACAATGACCCTAAGGGATGAGATAAAAAAGCTATGAGTCATTACAAGGCTAATATCAGATATTTGTGGACAATTCACACTTCATACATTTTATAAAACAGTGAACTGCATGCTGCTCCAAACTCAGAAAAAGCAAAGATGATATTTTTTCATAGCTTTCTGTGAGTGGTATAAGTCATGACTGTCATACTGCCATACCTGATTCTTCACAGGAGTCACATACCCAAGCATTCTCCAATCCACATATTTGGGAACATAAAGAAACTGATGATCCTGGAATACATGCATTCTCTTGATCTTCTGCCTTTGAAAGCCTGTCATCATTTTCACGAATTCTATATTGCTCTTCAAGAAAAGTCAACAAATCATTGAGTGTATTTATAAAGAACTGAAGAGAAAAATGACTATGCTATGCAATTTATGTCATGTCACACTCACCAAATCACCAAAGGCATTCATTGTCATGGTGAAGTCATGCTTCCCCTCAAGGTATTCCCAATTATGCAGCTCAATCATTTTAAAATTCTTTTCCCATACAGCTCTCCTCAATCTTTCTTCATTCTGGGAAAATAGACAAGTTGTGATCTTTCCTTCTATTTCAAGTCCAACCCAAGTTCACTCAGTGGACCCACTGATAAAGAAGAACCATGGCAAAGGATGGTTTACTCTCCTGGAAGCCATTATCCATATCCAGTAACAACAGAGATTTTTGTCACATAATATACACAATATATGTCTTCAGATTAAGTCTTGAACTGGATTCTGGAATTTATTCATTTCATAGTATGGCCATAATACATACATAAATATACAAAGCCTAGAAACTCAATTATGTCAAATGATTTTTTGATGGGGCACACAGGTGAAAGGGTGTCTTGCTAAAGCAGACAAAGGAAAGAATGTTTTCCTGAAGCAGAAACAGGTGAAAGGGTATTTTGATATAGCAGACACTTGAAAAGATACTTGATGAAGGAGTACAAGTATGACCCCACAGACAGTGGGAGAGGGGCACCAAGCATTGATTTGGTTTGCTCTGCCTCACTATTCACTAATAAAACTCATGTATTGGTTCACCTTACATAGCGTTGTTGAGCTATGTAATGCCACCATTGAGAGAAACTCACCCAAGAACTGCTCGTGAAATTCCTGTGTCAGCTTGCCTCTCCCACAGCACCCCCACCCTCAGCGCCTCAGGCTGGTTGGTAAGCCTGGTGGTTTCCTAAGTATTGAACTACAGCTCCTGGTTCATGCTTGGTGTCTGCCTGCTTAGAGGACTGGCCTGCAGTTGCTGAGTCATATTTTGTGTTTGCTACGGGACTGAACTGCTGCCAAAGGAGATCAAGCTCACACACAAAGAACTATTGTTGAACAGATCCACGCTCCCCATATCCTAATAAGTTTTCTCTTCCACTACTTCTGCTGGGTAATGGGCTACAGGAGAGGTTGAACGCTTATTAAGAGTATGTTGCAAAAAGTTATGCCTACAATTGTCTGTGGGAATTTCCACGTTACTAACCACATTGTATGTTTTTCCATGTTTTGTTCTCCATTCATTCCATTGAACATCCAAACTGGGATCTAGTGTTGGAGCAGTTGAGTCGATTTTCAAGCAGAGGATGGCTAGGAAGAGAACAGCAATCATGTCTCATACACCTAGAGAAGAAAACATGAGATTCTGTTTACATTAATGATTCAGAAAAGCCTTCTTATCCATACCTAGAAATTAATATAATAATGGTGTAGTAAAATTATTAAAACTGTTCTTCTAAAGAATGTAGTATGAGAAAAGTTAAAGATCTGTTTGTCATAAAGCAGACACACAGAGGAATTTTGTTTATTCACTAAAACGAATAGTAACCAGCTTAGCTCATCACAGGGTGTGGATTCACTGTATGGTTCAGAAATTTAAAGCAAAGACTTCAGACAGAGTTGGCTCAGACTTTGTGCCATTGGTACTGAGGTCACATGAGCAAAATATCACTAGTACTAAATATGATCCCAAATAGAGAGAAATGCAGTGCCAAGAGTTGGGGGTCACAAGATATTTTCTTGGCCTGGAGATGTCTCTGCTCACTCTCTTTAGAAATCTTGCTGGTACATTATCTGTAGACAACCAGAGAAAGACAACATTCATTAGTTCCTATTTCCTTTACTTTGGAATGTGATTGAAAAATCCAGTTCTCTGCCTCAGTGAATTGTCATGGCTGAGATCCTGAATGCCAGAGCCACCAGTGCAGGGGAGGCCATAAGAGCTGGTAAGTCTCAGAGTTCTAGGTGCAATTTTGAAACCACATAGATACAAGCAACATGAAATGGGCCAAGCAGGTTATACTTATATATACACAGGAAGTGTCTGTGAATTCGAGAGAAAGTAAGGGGTTGCAGGGGAGCATTTGGAGGGAAAAGACATAGGAGAGGAAAAGGGAAGAGAAGTATTATATTAATTAAAAAAAAAGAGGTAATAAGAAGTGTAAAACATCCAAGCTTTAAAGAAAGAGGAAAAAAGTAACAGTAAGGGAGTGAAAGAGTTGTACTGATAAGGACATAAAAATGAGGTTGTATTTCCTTGAAAGAGCAGAGCAAAAAGAAAAAAGATCATGTTTTAGAAAAGAGTGGATTTTGTGCTATAAAAGAATTTTTGCTAAGAAAGCTCTATTATGAGGGGAATACCAAGAAAGCTTAAAGGCAGGTTGGAAAAAGTCTGAGTAGTTGTACCAGGTGGCACTGAGTCCGTGTGGCACGTGAGACTTAAGGATGATAAAGAGTGGATGATTAAATGTTGTTAAAAATTTTAAGGTCAAAGTTCAGGGCGCTGATACCAAGCTTATATTTAAATAAATGGAATTCTCTTAAGATATCACTTTGCTCATATTAACCTTTACAAAATATGACTTAAAAATAAAACTGTATATGTAATCAACATAATTACTTGTGATTTTGCCAGTTTTGTTAGGTTTTAACTATTTGAGTGAATATTCTTAGCAAAATCAAGATTTACTTAAAATCATTGATTTTTTTTCTCATTATATAATATGTATATTACATTAAAATTATTTTATGTTATATTTATCACAGTAATATATTATGCTAATTATATATAGATATATATTTATGTATATTACATTAATTTGTGGCCACTTTACTTTCTAAACACCCAAAAGCAAAGTATAACCAGCAATATAAGATAATTCTACCAGCTTTGGCCAATTAAACACCAAAAAATTAATACTCCTTATCTAGTATTAACATTCTTTTTCAGAAGACATTCATAATGAGAAACAGTAAACATCTACTGAAACAATTAGTCAGCTGAGGATTCACATTCCCTTTTCAAAAGGGACTCCATGATTAAGTTCAGATAAGTACCTGTATTCACCAGGCAAAACCTTCCTTAAGCACACTACCTGCTCCCTTAAACAGGTATTTGGGGTTGCCTCTTCTACTAATCAACAAGTTGCCAGTGCAACATCATCCTCTACATTGGATCTTATTAATTTAATTTTTTTGTTTCCTTGGTCTTTGTTCATTGTGTGAGTGTTGTGAACTTTTATAACCAGAATAGATTGATGTCACTTGTGATTCAGAAGTTTAAAGCTTGAAGTAAATACTTAGGTTGTATTTAGCTTAATATTTGTACTGAGGTCACCTAAACAAAACTTTTCTAGTATGAAATTTGACCCAAAGTACACACAAAGGGGAGTCCAGGAGTTTGGACACATAATACATCCTTCCAGACTAACATAGAGTAGGAGATACACTGTGTCCTTTAACTTCTCTGGAATAAAATCTTCCTGGTATATCCTCCATAAAGACAAACAAAACGACAGCATTCACTAGCTCCTCTTCCTATACTTGGGATGGTACTGGAAACTTCACACTCACTTTTAAACTATGGAATGAATTCACATGGCCAAGAATCCAAAAGCCAGAAACATCAGTGTAAGTGAGGCACACTCCAGGGAGTGCCAGGCCATGGGGCATGGTATAGGCAATTGACACAGGACTGAAGGACACAGCTCTTGTGAGCAGGGGATGCCCTGAATGTCTCTTTGGCTAGGCCCAGATTTCTCATTGAGAACCAGTGCAGAGTTGAGACCTTGGGGAGGATGGGTAGGGCCTCTGATTATCCTTTAGCATTTTCTTCTTAACCTCCCCAGTTCCTCTACACTGAGAGTACAGAGGTTGAAGGGATGTTGTTACCACTGAGGGATCTGCCTGTTTTCTGAAGAGAATCTGTCCAGGGCTGTCCTCAACTGTAAGTTCCCCATCTACCTTCACTGTCCTAGTGGGCTCACCTGGGATATCTGCTGCTCCTCAGACGATCTCCTCAGGCTTGAGTTTCAGAGGATCTTGGGTTCTCCAGATCTGTTTCAGCTGCATCTCCCTTAGACCTTGACATCTGAGTCTTTGCCTAGGAAGCTCCACCCCTGAGTCCCCTCCTATTGTGACTGGATGTGTCAGAGAGTAAACTGGCCCTGTAGACCTTGACATTCCAGGAATGTAGCCACAACTGGTCCCATCTTGTCATAGAGTGGGACAATTCATAGGCTGTTACTGACAGGCAATGTGACAATTCATCCTTGAGACCTTGAGTCCTGACATTGGAGGGTTTATCAAAAAAAATTGTTTACAGATAATTCTGTTTAATTTTAGCCCAGCACCACTTTTCCTTTAGAGAAAGTGGTTTCAGTTAAGATATTCTGGAGTGGCTGAGTCTCTACAATCTAGTTTAGTGTCTCTCATTTAAGCTAAGGTTGGACCCTGTGTGTGTACCAGTGCTGCAGAGCATTGACTTCAGTATTGGATAGGACACAGTTAGATGTCTAAGAGTCTTAACAGAAGACCATCTCCAATCAGGAATGACGAGAAGGTCATCTCAAATGGAAAAGGAACAGATAGGGTACCAGGTCGCCCGATGTTGCTTGGTACTTGGAATGTCTCCTTCCTGTCCCCTCATTTGGGAATAATTCCTCCTCCCTGGCTTTATCAAATAAGTCATGAAATATGAGTCATCTGCAAACAGTCATGGGTAAATGGAGAAAAGTGACAGACATTTGGCAAATGGCTTTCATTTTTTCCTCTGTGTTTTGATTTTTTTTTTCCTTTTCTCAGTATTCACTCTGGGGCTGGAGAGATGGCTCAGCAGTTAACAGTACCGACTGCTTTTCCAGAGTTCAATTCCCAGCAACCTCATGGTGGCTCACAAGCATCTGTAATGGAATCTGATGCCCTCTTCTAGTATGTCTGAAGACAGTCATAGTGTGCAATTACATAAAACAAGTAAATTTTTAAAAATCATTCAGAAGTTTAATTCTAGAAAACTTGCCTTCATGAGCCTTAATATCAGAATTTAAGACAAAGAGAACTAAAGAGATTCTATACAGATAAAAATAGTAGTAGATAAAAATATGCATGTAAATTTTAGCTCCTACACAGCCCCAAATTTAATAGTTTGTAATTTTCTCAATATTATAAATATACTACATACCTATTCATGATATTCAATTAGTTCATCATGTGATTTCATGTGGTTTTTAAGCACATTTTGACTTGCTTGAAAACAGTGGATTCACTGTGCACTTGCATTATATGCTAATCTCTGCTTGAGGTTAAACTAATCCCAATCTAGAAGCAGCAATCTGAAATATCACTATATGGCACAATATTTTTAAGATAAGAGTTCTCATCTCAGCTACAGTATGTGCTCAGTTCAGTGGCAGTAGCGACAGTCACATTGATGTGTAAACACCATTGTGTATCTCAAGGATATTAATTACTGTCCTCATTGAATAGTAGTTCCCCACTTTATTCTCTCAAACCTGCCATCCACCATCTCGTATTTGGTTTGCTTGAAGATTTACCTATTTCTAGGGGTTAAGTGTTTGTCTCCTACTACAGCCATGTTGAAATGTAATTGCCTTTATAATATCATGAAAACATAGAAGCATTAAGTGATCAAATGGACCCTAAAGCATGTGCCACTATTTACTTGATACCTAAGGTTATTAGAATTCTTTTTCATGGCAGCAGCATGTTTTCCTCATCTGTTTATTGCTTTGTGACATTTGTTTTCTTCTTCTGTGTCTCATGAAGATAGATTTGGTACCTGTCTCCCCTACACTAACTAAGGTACACAAAATCAAAAGTTATACTAAGAAACTCATACATGCCACAAAAACCAGTAAAAGAATCTTAAGTCAGGGAGTAACACATTGCCTGTTTGTAAGTCACTGAAACTACTTTACAAAATTGATAAACAGTGCTCAGGGCATCTCAATTCAGACCCCTGAGTCAGGTGTTAATTCTGACCTTCCACTTCCTTGTAGCTTGACAGACCAGTTCAGCAAGAATTCCAGCTGGCTATCTGATCACCTTCCATACTTTATGATGATCTTCCTTCTTTCAACATGCCCCTGGGGTAAGCTCTGATCACCTGGCTTGCCTTTAGCAAGATCCTGAAGGACACAACTAAATCCTTCTCAACAAGACTTATTTTAATTTTTATAAGTATGTTTATTCAGCAGCAACAATTCATTATAGAATTATAACACAGAGTGTTGTATGATGCTATGGAGCCTGTATATTAGAAATGTGTTGGAGAAGGAAAAGGAGAAGTAGGAGGAGGAAAAGGACAGGAGGAAAATGAGGAAGAGGAGAAGTAGGAGGAGGAGGAAGAGGAGGATGAGGAAGAGGAAGAAGAGGAGGAGGAAGATGAAAAGTAGGAGGATTATGAGGAGGAGGAAGATAAGAAGTAGGAGGAGAAAAAGGAGGAGGAGGAAGAGAAGGACAGGGAGGATGAGGATGAGGATGAAGATGAAGATAAGGAAGATGAAAGGGAAGAGGAGGATGAAGAGGAGGAGGAGTATGAGGAGGAGGAGGAAGAGAAGAAGGAGAATGGGGCAACAACTGAAAGTACAACCTTGATCTGGTAATAGGTTTCAGCAGAAAGCCCATGCTGCTTTCCAAATAGTGAATGACCACATACTAACAACACAGGAACTTCATACTACCTAGGGTATAAGCGTTTTTAATCTTGCAGAAAGTTTGACTGTGGTTCTGATTCCTGTGATATCCTTCAAGAACTATACATGGGATCCTGTCAGTCATGTGGTCTTTCTATCCTTCCTCCCTGGGATACAAAGGGTACTAAGGAGTAGAAACATTTTGGAATCAGGATGACAAGGAGGAACATGGACTTGCTCTGACCCATGTTCACTTAAAATCTCTATTTCTTTTCTTTTTTTTTGAGATAGGGTTTCTCTGTTTAGCCCTGGCTTTCCTGGAACTCACTTTGTAGACCAGGCTGGCCTTGAACTCAGAAATCTGCCTGCCTCTACCTCCCAAGTGCTGGGACACAGTCATCTATAGGATGGAACACAGGGCTCCCACTGGAGAAGCTAGAGAAAGTACCACAGGAGCTGAAGGGGTCTGCAACCCTGTAAGAGAAACAACAATATGAACTAACCAGAACCCCCAGAGCTCGTGTCTCTAGCTGCATATGTAGCAGAAGATGGCCTAGTTGGCCATAATTGGGAAGAGAGGCCCCTTGGTATTGCAAACTTTATATGCCCTAATACAGGGGAACGCCAGGGCCAAGAAGTGGGAGTGGGTGGATAGGGGAGCAGGGTGGGGGGAGGGTAGAGGGAACTTTCGGGATAGCATTTGAAATGTAAATTAAGAAAATATCTAATAAAAAGTTTTGGGAAAAAAATCTCTACTTCTCAAAACAGCTGCATAATTATTTATCTAAGATAAGCACATTCTTTATGAAACACTCACAATTTCCCATGTGTTAACCCCGCACATATTTTCTGTTGTCTGCCAATTTCCATAATCATTTTTAAACTCATGTTTTTGACACTTTCATTTATTGCCCATTCCTCTCCCCACCCTGATCCTCCTGTGTCCCTACTCACTCTCAAATTCATGACTGCTTCTTATTTAGTGATCATCATGTGTCCAAAATGTGTCTTACCTTCATGCTTTGGGAGTCAACCAAGGAAAATAGAAATAGCTTATATTGTTTGGGTTGTCTTTTTTTTTTTTAAACAACTTAGTTAAGATATAATTTATGTTTCATAAATGTCCCCATTTAAACCTCATAGTTCAGTGCTTTATAGTATATTTGCACAGTTGGGAAGCCATTACCATTATCTAATTTTAGAACATTTTCATCATATTAGCAAAAACCAGAAACAAAACAAAGTAAACCTTACTAGCATTCACTTGATGTCCCTATGGCCCCTAGCGCTCCATAAATGCTAATATGTCTGTCAACTGATTTGCCTGATCTGGGTGGCTTGTAGAGTGTGATTCTTACAACATATTCTCTTTAGGAATGCGTCCTTTGGTAATAATTTTCTGTCATTATGCAGATTACCATTTTAGGATTTTTAGCATGCATTTAAATTTTAAGGAAAAAAAAAAAAACTTGTGTTGGTTATTTCCAACCACTCCAAAGAAAACAGCTATGTGCTTTCATGTAAATATGTGCTTTCATGTAAATATGTGCTTTCATGTAAATATGTGCTTTCATGTGCTGTTGTGCTACTTATCACCCTGTTTTGTTCAGCATGCTTTGTCTTAGTGTTGGGCACTAGACACACTGAAATTCAGAGGGCATCAGCTTAAAGGGCAGGGTGGACAGTGGTAAGAACCATAAACATAAGTGTCTCAGAAGACCTGTACTGGCTCTTTGTAGAAGACAATGGGAAAGAAATTTGTCCTTAAGGCCAATATGGGTGTATTTCAAATATTTAGGAGAATATGATAGAAACTTCAGTATTTTTTGTCTTAAAACTGTCAGATCCTATTTTTTCAATAATTTATTTTTAAAATTCATTTTACATCCCAATTGCAGGCTCCCTTCTCTTCCCCCTAGTCCTGTCTCCATAAATCTCTTCCTCCATTATTATCCCCCTCTTCTCAGAGAAGAGGAAGCATCACATCACCCTGGGGCATCCAGTCCCAGCAAGACTAAACATATCTTCTTTCACTGAGGCCCAACCAGGCAGTCCAGGTAGGGGAAGGGGATCCAATGGCAGGCAGCAGAGTCAGAGACAGCCTCCACTCCAACTGTTACAGGACCCACATGAAGACCAAGCTGCACATCGGCTACAATTATGTAGGGGGCCTTGGTCAATCCCTGCATGCTCTTTGGTTGGTGGTTCAGTCTGTGAGCCCTAATAGGCTAAGGTTAGTTGACTGTGTAGGTCTTCTTGTGGTGCCTGGACTCCTCCAGCTTTCTCAATTCTATCCTTTGCTCCTCAATAAGACTGCCCAAGCTCTGCCCAATGTTGGGCTCTCAGTCTCTGCATTGGTCGGTCTCCATCCTTTGCTGGATGAAGCCTTTCAGGAGACGTTTATGCTAGGCTCATGTCTTCAAGCATACCAGAGTATCATTAATAGTGTCAGGTGTTGGCATAGTTTCACATGAGATGACTCTCAAGCAGGGGCAGTCATCGGTGGCCGTTCCCTCAGTCTCTGTTCCATCCTCATCCCTGAACATCATGTAGGCAGGGCAAACTTTGGTTTAAAAGTTTTACGAGTGGGTTGATGTTCCCTTCCTCCCGCTGGAAATCCTGCCTGAATACAGGATGTGGCCACCTCAGTCTCCACATCCCTCACTGGTAGGAATCTCAACCAGAGTCATCCCCATAGACTCCCTGTAGCCTCTCTCATACCAGGCCTCCAGCTAGTCCCAGAGATGTCCCCAGAGTTGTCTCTTGGATTCTCCTACCCAACAATTTGAAGGGAGGTTTCCCGTGTCTAAAATTGAGGTTCTTGGTAGTCTATAAATCTTGGGGGAGAATTATCATCAAAAGGAATAACCTCATTTAATCCCATTGACTCTGTCTCTGTCTCTCTCTGTCTCTGTCTCTCTGTCTCCCCCAACCCCCTCTGTGTGTGTAGTGTAATCGCTCCTGCCTTCTTTGGCTTCCCTGGCTTCTTTCCTCACTCAAAGTCCCCTTTCCTTTCTCCTCACCCCCCTTTTCCCTTTATAGTAGCTGTCTCTTGCTATGCCCCTCTCCGGGGCTCCTTCTCTCACTGTCCTGATGACTCATTTTTACTTCCTGATATTCTCCATTATACTTACATTCAAAGAGTTATAGCCACAAGGAAGAGAGGAACAGGTGGCATCACTTCATTCTGCATACCATTTTCTAATTTCCTTCACATACTTGAAAATTTCATGATTTGATTTTTTCTTTTATGATTGGGTATATATTGAATATATATGTATATGTATATGTATATGTATATGTATATGTATATGTATATATATATATATATATATATATATATATATATACACACACATATATGTGAAAATAAAATAGAATTTCAATATATGTAATATGTAACACATTTTCATATATCCGTTTATCAGTTGAAGGGCATTTGGTTGTTTCTGTTTCCTAGATATTGTGAATAGAATGGTAGTGAACATGGCAAAGAGAGTAAATGATAGTAGGATGTTGAATCCTTTGGGCATAAGCCAAGAATTATTATGTCTGGGTGATATGGTAGATCTATGTACTGTTAACTTTTTGAGACTTCTCCACACTGCTTTTCATAGAGGCTGTACCAGTTTGCACCAGGAACAAGTGGGAATTCCCCTTCCTCTGGACCCTCACCACATTCAGTGTCAGCTGTCTTCCCTGCTTTATCCATTCAGATTGGGGAAAGATGAAATCTCAAAATAGTTTTAATTTGCATCTCTCTTATTGCTAAAGAAAGATATTGGATGGCATTTTAAAAGGTATTTCTTAGCCAGTTTAGATTTTATGTTTTGAGAACTTTGGTCAAACTGTACCCAATTTTCAGTGGGGTCATTTGTCTTTCTGATATTTTATTTTTGAGTTCTTTGTGTATTCTAAATATTAATCCACTTTCAGATGTTTGGCTGGTGAAGCCTCTATCTGATGCTGTGGCCTTTCTGTCATTTGATTGATCAGTGCCTTTGCTATACAGAGCTAGGTTAGTTTTCTGAGGTGTTATTTGTCAATTGTTGACCTTAGTTCTTGAGTGAATGGAGTCATATTCAGAGAGTCCTTTCTTACATCTGTATCAATTCCCCAAAGGCCTGCAAATTTCTCATTGGACAAGAATATCATAAAAGTACTTAAGGAGTTTTGTTTGTCACCAATAAAGGACCTCTAAAGTCTTTACCGTGGGACCCCAAAGAGACTGGGAATTTCTTTTTTTTTATATTTTGTATTTGTATATGAATACACAGCACATATCTTCTTCTGTGTCTCACAACAATAATCCATTGGAAACTCCCTGGTGAACATCCATTAGTTTATTCTTCCAGGTGTGACTCACATAGGCTTACATTTAAAGGTCTTTGCTTTCTGTTTCTTGTTTATATGTAGACCCTCAACAGCTTTCTTTAATTGTAGTACAGTTTAACTCTCTTATTTTCTGTCAAGCAACAAACACTGTGATTCCCTTGCTTAGTGCTAGGCTAGCTGGTGGGGAATACGAGATTGTTGTTAGAAAAATCTCTAGATCACAGATCAGTCATTTGATTGACTGGAGCCAGCTGTAGCAGTGATGCAATGTCATTTCCCCTGAGAGAGTCATTCCTGCTTCATCAGGGGACATTCTGTTCATTAGTGGTAGTTGAGATTTATACTCATAGCACAAAAAGTTTCTCTGAAGAAGACTCTGAAAAAGAGTGATACTGTAGAGTGAGCATTTATGGGATGTATACAGCTACCTCCTGTTACTCAAGATTCACTGGAACTGCACAGGAGCTGACAAGCTATGGGGAAAGGTATCAGTATCAGGATGCATTGAGCCCAGACACACAGAATAAAGGTATGTAGATATCCTTCTGACTTGTGAATCCCATCTTGAGCTGTATAATACATTTCAATAGACAGAAATAATATTTCTTTTTAAAGTTCTTTTAATTACTTTATTTTTTTTAAAGACAAAGGTTTCCTATTGGTGTCATAAGACAGAGTTGCACAATTCTACAAGTTAGTAGTAATACAGACCTTCAGACAAGTTTATAGCTTAGTCTAAATTACAAAGTTAGTTTTTGGCTCATTCTTGGGATGCAGACACTTTCATAGAAATATACATATTTGTAAAAATAATAAGGCAAATTGGCTTCTGACACTTAAGTCTTAATATCTCACACCGCCTCAACAGTTTCTGCATGAGAATAGCTGAGTGATATTTTTTCCTATGTTCATTTCATTTTAAAGCATTGATGAAGATATTATTTTCTTAAAATCAAAAGCTACCAAGTGAAAACATTAGAAACATCATGGGCTATAAAATTGACTAAAGAGAAAAACCAGACACAATTACTTCATGAGAAGTACCTTTATGAGAAGTACCTACATACCTTTAGTGTGTCTGGGCTCAATGCATCCTGATAAAGATACCTTTCCCCATAGCTTGTCAACTGCTGTGCAGTTCCAGTGAATCTTGAGTAACAGGAGGTAGCTGTATACATCCCATAAATGCTCACTCTACAGAATCAATCTTTTTCAGAGTCTTCTTCAGAGAAACTTTTTTGTGCTATGAGTAGAAATGTCTTTGAAAGACATTTCTATTACCTTTACTCATTTGGCATCTGTTACATTATTTCTAAACCACATTCCAGTAGTCCTTTGAATGAGGAAGAAAACAAAACCTTTAAGGTCCTTGGAATCAGAGAATAGAAAGAAGTGCTTCACTGTGTACCAGCATCATCAATTTTGTAGACTCAAGTCTTCAGAGAACTATTGGTGGAGATGTAAAACCCAAACAGTCCATAGATTCACAGAGCATCCATCACATAAACATAACCTGTTTCTGGGTTAAGATAAACTCATACATCTTTCTTTTTTTGCAAAGTACACAAAAGAGGTGCTCATGCTGACCCTAGGCTAGTTTGTTGGGCTTGTTGGGATTGGGGCTCCCTGACACATGTAAAGGTATACAGGCTTCACAGGAAACTTAAAAAAAAAACCATAAACAAAACCCTCCATTAAACCTAAGCACTAGACCTAAACACTTCGCTATCACTGAGTATTATTTCAACCCCTAAGATGTGCTTATAACATGATAAGGTAGAAAACAGAGTCAAACAATATGGGTGTGATTTTTTCCCAAAAATTTGGGGCCCACCTTGTGCAAGAGTAAGATGAATTTATTGTGGTGAGTTTCTGTGTTTATGAGTACATGCTTGTATTTCTGACCACAACCTAGAGGTTTTGGCCACAAAGTACATCTGTTGTCTACTCTTATTCTGTTTCTACTATGGCAACTAGATCCCAAAGACCATTATCTACCATCAGACTTTTTCTGAATTGAGATTGTGTATGCAAGAATTAATCATACTCTTTTAATATCACAAGTACATAGCTGAAATATGACTTATGTAGAGTATAAAATATTCTGAATGGCTAAGAGTTATCTAAAGTTACAAACGAGAGAAGATAATACTCAAACTCCTACTTAAACTAGTAAAACTAACTGCTGTGTTTTTTCTGCTCACTGATAACAGGGAGGCCAGAGCCTGAGTATGGAAGAGCCAAGAGATAACCAATATATTACCCTTTGTTCCTCATCTCAATAAGGACTCAGGGAATGATGACATGCCTCTAGGTGCTACCCGTAACTATTAAAATACAATCTCCTTGATCAGAACATTGTTCAGAGATAACAGTATTTGTTCCCCACTCAAGACAAAATTATGCAAGAACAACTATGATCATTGCAGGAGAAATGCCTGTGAAATTTCCAAGCAATGATACAATAAGACCCTGACCATGCAAAAACTGGTGCATGCTAAAAAAACAAACAAACAAATAGAGACAAAGAATGCCTCACAGGAACTGGAAGTAACATCTAAGTTACCTCAAGAAATATAAACAGTGAAAAGACAAAAGGATAATTTTGGCTTGTTTTTTTTTTGTGTGTGTGACATAAATGTCTTGGTAGCTCTCTCTCTCTCTCTCTCTCTCTCTCTCTCTCTCTCTCTCTCTCTCTCTCTCTCTGTTTTTCAAGACAGGGTTTCTCTGTGTTGCCCTGGCTGTCCTGGAACTCACTCTGTAGACCAGGCTGGCCTCGAACTCAGAAATCTGCCTGCCTCTGCTTTCCTAGTGCTGGGATTAAAGGCGTGTGCCACCACTGCTTGTTCCTCTCCCTTTTTCTCTCTCTGTCTGTCACACACACACACACACACACACACACACACACACACACACACACACCAGGAAGGAAACCCATGGAAGACAAAAGAAGTGAGGATTGAACCAACCTCCAGCTTGGTGAATCAATGTGTTTTTATTGGGTTTAGCCACAGTGTTATGGTTGAGTGATTTCTCATAGAAACAGAATTACTGAAAAGCAGTTGTGTTGTAGAAAAGCTTACCTCAACACAAGTGGAATCTCTAAACTGAAGTCTTTCACACAACTTGAGTACTTGAGTTCTTTTTACCACATATGACCCATTAGGCTTCATTGCACTGATTAGTATTGGTTCTACTAGTTGTTGTTGATAATGTGGAGCTTCTCAACATCTTGCTTTTAATGTAGTATAGACTTCTTTCTCTGTTGTCAAATACCAACTACACTGCAATCCCTCATGCTTGTTGCTATACAAACACTACCCGGGGATGGCCATGAGAATGATGCTCACAAAAGGCCCCCAAATCCAAATCAACCATTTGTAGATGCTGGTCCCATTGGGGTGACCGCTAAAGACAGCAGCAGATGTGAAGTGAGGCTGCTTTGAGTGTATGGGACAAGCTGCATTTGTTGAGCTTGATGGCAGAGACAAAAAAGTGGAGTCACTTCAGCTCTACAGATGCCAGAAGATCATGGGAGGGGTTGGACCCTGCGTCCCTTACACTTGAGTGATGGATTGCTTTGATTTTATTGTAACCGTGCCCTTCTTCATCATTTTTGGAGTAAGAAATTATGCAACTACTTCTGTATTTTATAGGAGTCCAGGAAGAGATGTTAGATATTTCAAAAAACATCAAACTTTTAAAGTGTTGAAATTCTTAAAGATGATGAGATTTCCTAGATTTGGACAATGATTTCTGTTGTGACATTATTATTATCATTAGACTATGGGATTCACAAGGTAGTGGACACGGTAGTTTAATAGTGTATTTGTGGTCATAATGACATGGGACCAGTTTTCCTGTTAGTCTTTTTAATTTGACACAATCTAGAGTCACATGAAAAGAAGGAACAACAGCCAAAGGGTTGGTTAAATCAGGTGGGCCTGTGAGGAATTTTGTGAGACATTTTATTGATTAGTGTTTTTTTTGTGTGTGTGTGGGAGTGTTAAGCCCACAATTGGCAGTGCCGTATCTCGTCATAGTGTGAATAAGAAAGCAAGCTGAGAAAACTGTGGAGAGCAAGCCAGTAGGCAGCTCTCCTCTGTGGACTCTGCTTCTATCTTTGCCCCAGGTTCCCCTCTTGGCTACCATGATGAGGGATGGAAACTTATAAGCCAAATAAATCCTTTCTTCCTTCTAATTGCTTTGGTAAATATTTCATCACAGTAACAGAGAGTCACTAAAACAGTACTTGATCCAACATGCTTCAATAGATCTACTCTGTATAGATAAAAACATGACAGACAACATCCCGAATCTGAGAGGAGGTATATTGGCAGCACTTATTTTCATTGTAGATGCCCTGAACACTGACTGTGCTGGCTTTAGTACTGAGAACAGAGAAGTTGCATGGTTTGCCATAGGTTAAGGTGCCCAGGAAGACAGCAAAGTTTCATTGTTAGCTATGGGTAAGGGTGACAGAAACAACCTGGTTTCAATATGTGTATGATTTTGAAATTGGTTTTGGTCATTTCACATCCAGAAAAGTTTTTTTTTCCAACTTTTATTAGATATTTTCTTCATTTACATTTCAAGTGTTATCCAGAAAGTTCCCTATACCCTCCCCCCTCCCAGCCCTGCTCCCCTACCCACCCGCTCCCACATCTTGGCCCTGGCGTTCCCCTGTACTGGGGCATATAAAGTCTGCATGACCAAGGGGCCTCTCTTCACAATGATGGCCAACTTTTAAAGTTAGCAAATTTCTCATAACTTCTGTATTCTGTCATGCAATGTTTTCGAAACTTGAGTTTGGAACCACATTTGGGAACCTTTGGAGACAATGACTGGAGGTTGCTTCTTTGGTAGACAGTGAAGGAGTATAAGGCAGAGCATAGCATCAGTGGCAGAGACTCTTGTAGAGCAAGGACTCCTGGACACCTACCAAACCCTTGTAGTGACTTAGGGCTTGTAAGTGTATTTCATCTTCCTCCAAATTAATTTTTTTTCTAAAATTTTAATTTATCTTTGATTTCTTCTTTGGTTGGGACAAAACACAGGCAATTCTCCTTTGCATAAACCATTTGAGACCAGAGCATACCATCTTGTGGTACTATCAACGAGGATGAGCCTTTTAGCCTAGGGACTGGGAGTAGGGTTTAGGGAATCCCTGACTGTCCCTGTGCTAGGCCCACACTTGTACTCACTGAAATCTGACACAAAGTTGGTAGCTTGAAGTACCTAACTATCCCTTAGTGCTGGGGCAGGGAGTAGTGGTTCCCAAATCAGTCTGCTGAACTTCAGCCTAACTTTGATTTTACTTTAGAAAAAAAATGTTTTTTGCTTAAAATATCCTGGAATGGTGACTAATTATATTCAAATCCAGTGTGCTATGATTGTATTTTACAAGAGTCTTAAGCAAATGTTCTTAATCTTTCTAAGGCTGTGTGCAACCCTTTAATATGGTTTCTCATGTTGTGACTTTCTCTTTAGCCATACAAATATTTCATCATTACTTCATAATTGTAATATTGCTACTCTTCTGAATCTTAATATAAATATCTGTGTTTTTTGATGGCCTTAGGCTACCCCTGTGAAAGGGTTGTTTGACCCCCCCCAAAGGGATCATAACTCACAAGTTGAGAATCGCTACTCTTACAGGAAGACTGTCTCTACTATCTTTAATCAGGAGGTCTCGGTCAATCAAGGAGGAAACTGAAGCAGACTTGGTAAGCTCTCTGGTACTAGAGCAGACTTGTGACACTCTCTGGCATGTGGATGATCTAGTCTTTTTCTTCTTCTTCTTTTTTTTTTTCCAAGTCAGACTGTATCCATCATTATTGAAGACATTTTCATAAATAATCATGTTATTTCAGATAGGACACAGAGAGATAATCATTAATGATATAGAACTTCCAAAATTCCCTCTTGTATAGACTGCCAAGATCAGAAAACCACCATAAAACCCAATGGAATCTTCATTTGATGCTTTGGAAAGGGGGGAATAGCTTAAAGTGAGGGTTATCATTTCACATTTAGGATGTTGTTTAACAGATTTTCACACACCAATCCTGACTTTCATGAAATGAAATAAAAACAGCAGAACTGTCAATGTGAAGATCCATAGTCTTTTATAAAGGTCCCCTTCCCCCTTTGAGGATACTCAATGATATCACTTCAAAGTCCAGACTACCCAATAGACTGGCAAAACCAAATTTAGGGATCAGGTTCCAACAGGTCTCTGGTTTCAAGGGATTTAAAACTATGTTGGTGGTACAGGAGAAGATATAAAATGAATTTAGAGTTTTCTCACATCACGAGGCATTTTGTATCATGGTGGGCACATATATCAATACCAGGACGTTTTTTCCTGGGAGAAGACAAGAAGGAGCTGTTCAAAATTCTAAGAGAACGATGTTTTCCATCATCAATCCAGCTTGGGAGACATCTTGTTAGTGACACATTTCTCCCCCCAATCCCCAATGAACTGTTTTGTGTGCTAACAAAACACCCCCTGCAATGCACCAGAGACCCTATAGTGCACCAGAGACCTGGGAGCTGAGAGACTCCCAGGACAAAAGTGAGGGACCTTAGATGAAATGCCTGACAGTAGGGAGAGGAAACTTATAGAGCTCACCTCTAGCAGTAAGACAGGACATCAAATGAGGGATTGGGTTGCCATCCCACAGTCACACCTCTGACCCATAATTGCTCCTGTCTGAAAGAATTACAGGGATGAAGATGGAGAGGAGCCTGAGGAAAAGAAGGTCCAGAGACAGGCCCAAAGTGGGATCCAGCTCAAGGGGAGGAGGTCCCAAGACATTGTTACTGAGGCTATGGAGAGCTCACAAAAAGGGATCTATCATGACTGCCCTCTGAAAGGCCCAAAAAGAAGCTGAAAGAGTCGGATGCAGATATTTGCACCCAATCAATGGACAGAAGCAGCTGACCACTGTTGGTGAATTAGGGAAGGCAGAAAGAAGCTGAGGAGAAGGGCAATCCTGTAGGAAGACCAGCAATCTGGACCCCCGTGATCTCTCAAACACTGGACCACCAAACAGACACCATACACCACCTGGTATGAGGCCCCCAACACACATACAGTAGAGGACTTCGGGTCTGTGTTCATTTAGAGATGATGCACCTAATCGTCAAGAGTCTGGAGGCCCCAAGGAGTTTAGAGGTCAGGTGTGGTGTGGTGTGGTGGCATCCATGTGGAGACGAGGTTGGGAGGAGGTGAGGGATGTGGAGCAGTCGGAGGGTGGATTGGAGATGGGGAATTGAATATGGAGTGTAAAAAGTAAGTTAAAAATAAAATAAAATTTAAAAAGTTTAAGAAAATCTGGATTTTTATAAAAATTATCCATGTAACAGTATGTATCATTTCACTTCAGCCCATAGTTCTGACATTTCAGCTGAGCACAAACTCCCTCTGGCTATCTGGTCATTCTCCATATTTCAGGTAAGCCTTGTTCATCCTGACCTGTGTGCAGCAACATCCTATCCACCCATGCTGTCCAGAATGCCCCTCTCTCCTGATGCTTCCCCATTTTATATTTAAAATATTTTATGAGTTCTTTTTGAATTCCACACATTGTATTTTGATCAGATGACCCATTCCCACATTTCTCTTAGATCCACCCCATTACACACTCAATCAGTATGTCCTCATTAAAAAACCCACCAAGTCCTATTACTGCCATCTTTATATTCTTAGGTCTGCAGCCACTCATTGCAGTGCACAGGAACTAAGCTATGATTTCCCCTAGTATTTTATAAATACCAAGCTTCCCTCTGCTCCTTGACTATAAAGCCTCTCACTAGCTGAGTGTGGCTGAGTATTCTCTCTCCCTCACTTCTGGCAATGGCCCATATACCTATCACCATGGTCCTTAACAAAGTTTTCCTGCTGTATTTTAATGAGAATCATAAACTAATAATTTTCTGTTTAATAGCAGCTCACCTATCTTTTCTTTTTTTTTCTTCTTCTTCTGTTTTGTTTTGTTTTGTTTTGTTTTTCAAGACAGGGTTTCTCTGTGTAGCCCTGGCTGTCCTGGAACTTACTCTGTAGACCAGGCTGGCCTCAAACTCAGAAATCCACCTGCCTCTTCCTCCCAAGTGCTGGGATTAAAGACGTGCGCCACCACGCCCGGCCTATCTTTTCTTTATTATTTTCCTTTGGTGAACAAATAATTTTACTAAATGCAGACATTGTTACTGACAGGCCTTGAAGCATGAGATTCCAATGCATTAGAAATTATGATCTCCTGGTTCTGGTGACCTAATGATACTATGTGTAAAGCAATAATGAGGATTAGATGAGATGATGAGGTGGAGAGTCTCTAAAATTCATCTTCCATGCCTGAGGTTTGCAGGGTGATATGTGACTTGTCCCGAGGAGGATAAAGGAATGTCTGTTGTTTGTGATGGGTCATAAACAGACTAAAGACCAGATTGCACCCAAGTCTGGCTGGTTTACTGATGAATCAAGGCGGAGGGGTTAGTTATAGGAGCATGGGCAATTCAAAGGCAGATGCATCACTGTCAAGACCACCCTAGCATATGGGTGGTGACTCATGGCACCTCTCTAGAGACTTCTGGATTACCTAGGGTATGAAAAATTCCCAAGACTATGTTGTTCTCAAAATGTATAAAAGTCACTTATCCTTCCCAATCCTCAAGGCTATAAAAGCTATATGATCAAACTACAATGGTCTGGTCTCAATTTCAATGAGTCTCATGACTGCAATTGAACTGCAAGATCTGCACACATCGAACCTCTGGGTGATGTGAAGAATAAGAGTGGGTACTCCATTAGGGAGAATAGGATTCCACGTCCACCACCAAGGTGGAGGCAAAGACCTATGACCTTAGGTGGCATCAGATCATGACAATGCTTTTATTTCAGAATCAATAGGCTTGAAACACGGGCAAAAAAAAAAAAAAAAAAAAAAAAAAAAAAAAAAAAAAAGGACAAGTCACACTTCTTTGTATAAATCAGAAATGCAAAGCCACTTGTGAGCTGCAGCTCTGTGAGCCACTATGATGTGGGGAGGGGATTTTCGAAAGCAGAGTCCCCATCTCATTAAAGGGAAAATTACTCTTCCTGTCTCTTAGCATGGCATAAGAAGGATCTGCTGTCCAGAGAAGTAGTCCTGCCTACTGGAGGGATGGTCCCATAGACAGGTAATTGACCTGCCCAAATTGAATATTAGGGTCCAATCAAACAGGAAGTCCTCTAAGTTGGAACTGAAGGAAATAATTTTCCTTTAGTGTGTTTTGACTACTCCAGTAACAATACCTATTCTCTGAGTATCTTTCTCACCAAATTTTCTATTCACTTTTCTTCCTACATTTTTGATGTATAGCTATTCCATTGGATGTGGTCCACAAATTAGTATAAAGTTTCACAAATGGTATTTTCTTCCAAGCAAAATGTATGACTATGTACCTTGTCCAGGTTCTGCCCATTGTGAAGATGTCCCTTCACCAGTACTTTCAGCATTGTTCTGGCAAAGGGCTCTAATACTCTAGATGTATCCTTCTGGGTGATTCCTGATTAGTGAGAAGAACCATCAGTTCCACACCCTGACCTTTTTCTCATTCAGTCATTCCTAAAGCATATTTCATGAGGCCAGAGATGCATATTTGAGATAGAAAAGCATTGTCACAGATCTAGAAACTGTAGCATTTGGACTATTTCTTTACATAAGTTGTTTGTTCCCTCAGGACACGCTCAAGCCTAACCATACATATCACAGTTGTTCGATGAAAAAAATTAGATCTATGAATGTCTAATTTCTCTTGTTAGTGAATCAAATAGATGTCAATTCATAAAGTGATGCTCAGATCACATGGTAACTTGGTGTTCTGTTGCCTAATACTCAGTTTCCATTAAGGCCAAATAGCAAGCCCATAGTTGTTTTTCAGAGGAGAGAAATTGCCTACAAATGATCCCAGGACCTTTCTCCAAACTCTTAAGGGTCTCTCCTGAAAATCACTTATGGGGCCTGCCATAGACTCCTGTCGGCATTCTTTTTTTTTTTTTTTCCACTGAAACCCTGAAGTCCAATCAAGTATTTTGCATTGCATGAATCAAGTGACAGAACAATCTACACAGAGGCATAGACTTACTGAAAACTCTTGCTATGTCCTGGCTGCACACATAACTAGCAGCTTTCAGGGTCATGCGATATGTAGGTTAGAGTGACACATTCCAGTGAGGAATGTGATACTTTCAAAATCCAAACAAACCTTAATTGCAAAATGGCTTTTGTGTCCACTCAGACTCCAAAGAGAGGATTTATTCCAAGGGGTAAGCCTTCAAATGTTACTTGGTTTTTTTCTTTTGTATCTTTTAATATCTTCCTTTGTTATGTATGTTTAGTGTTTTGATTAGTATGTGTTGTAGGAGAATTTATTTTCTGGTCCTGTCTTTTAGTGTTTTATCTGCTTCTTGTACCTTGATAGGCACCTTGTTCATTAGGTTAGGGACATTTTCTTCCATGATGTTGTTGAAAACAATTTCTGTGCTTATGGCTTGGGTTTCTCCTCCTTGCTCTGTTCCTATTATTCACAGATTAGGTTTTTCATAGTTGCCGACTGTCTTAGTCAGGGTTTGTATTCCTGCACAAAACATCATGACCACTAAGCAATTTTGGGAGGAAAGGGTTTATTCAGCTTACACTTCCACATTTCTGTTTATCACTAAAGGAAGTCAGGACAGGAACTCACACAAGGCAAAAACTTGGAGGAAAGAGCTGATGCAGAGGCCATGGAGGGGTGATGCTTACTGGATTTTTTTTTTTTAACCTTGATTTGCTCAGCTTTCTTTCTTATAGAACCCAGGACTAACAGCCCAGGGATGGTATCACCCACAATGGGATAGGCCCTCCCCCTTGATCACTAATTGAGAAAATGCCTCACAGCTGGATCTCAAGGAGGTATTTCATCATGGTAGGCTCCTTTCTCTGTGAGACTTCCAGCCTGTGTCAAGTTGACACACAAAACCAGCCAGTACACCCACATTTCCTGAATGTGTTTTGCCTGGATGTTTTAGATTTAACATTTTCTTTGACTGAGGTGTCCATTTCTTCTACCTCACCTTCACTGTCTGAGATTTTCCCTTCCACATGTTGTTCTCTGTTGTTGGGTTTTTGTTTCACTTCCTAAATTTTTCATTTCCAGTTTTATCTTGGTTAAGGTTTCCCCTTGTGATTTTACTTTTACTTTCCTGTGTTACACTGTTTTTGTGTTTTTTTTTTATTTTTTTCCAACTTACACTGTTTTTATTGTTTCATTTCACTGAGTGTATGTGTGTGCATGCATGCATGTGTGTGTCTATGTGTGTGGTTTCACAGACATCACTACCACACATATTCATATCCTCTTTAAGGTCTTTGAACATATTTATAATAGCTATTTTAAGTTTTATATTGTAGTTTAGATTTATTGTATTTCTTAGTGCCTATTACAGTAGGGTTGCTGGGTTCTATTCTAATGTTGATGATTATGTTTTGTGTTGGTGTCTAGGCATCTGGGTTTGGGATGATTGTGACTCTAGATGTTGATATCTGGTCTTATGTCTGTTGAGTGGGTGTTCTGTTCTTTGCTTTGTGTTGCCTCCTATACATTTAGGTCCAGGTTTGATGTGGCTACTGATTCCCAGGCCAGGAAGGCCAGTAGGTTCCTGGGCAGGGAGGCCACCTGATATGGGAGGCTGACACAAAGAGATGGGCTGAGGGAAGAAAGCTGGATCCACTAGGAGGTTCTGTGAAGTACTGAGGACATGGAAATAGAGAGGGAGGACAGGGCCCATAAATCCCCACTTTAAGATATGTCAATTAGGACGTTGTGTGGAAGGTACCACTACATCTGGCTATATGTAATGTCATGACATCAAGAATATGGTCCTGCAATAACCTTTGAAACTTACTGTGCTGACCTAAACCTGAGATGTATGCCTCACTCTTCTCCCTAAAAACATGTAGTACAGAATTGCACTAAGATCATTTTGGTTACAAGAAAAATTAAAAACTCTAATTTGCTAATAATTTCTAGTGATTTCATTAAATAATATGCATTTGAGATTTAAATCACAAAGGCTTTGAATCCTTACCTTTTTATGTGCATTATTGTTCAATGTTTTGGTCAGGAAAGCATGTTTACAGCGATTAAAATACTTTGGGAGTTCTGTGTGGAAAATCATCACCAATATGGCTGCAGTGGACTTCTTAGTGGAGAGGCATGACTGGATACTTCTAGTCTACATTCTAATGCACCTACGAGAACTTGGCTATTTCTCATTAAATAAATATACTATTTTCTTGTAACTATCCATGTGCCTTTGCAAGGGTCATTGTTGAGAATTGGGGCGGGTTGGTTGTGGCACTTTTATGACAATCTGTGAAAACTACACTTGAGGGAATTGAGTCCTTAATATCAGCACACAGAAGGTGATGGATTTAAGGTCCAAAAGTGCTAAGCTTTACCCTATGGTGTCTGAAACTCAAGCAGTGCATTTGTAAAAAACTGATTCTATAGAAATGAAAAAAATCCAAATTTGGTGAGTTATGGATTCAGAGAGACACTTAGGTTCGTCACTTGTTCTCAGGTCACAGCACCTTTAAGTCAGCTCTGGTGGGCCCCTCATTGAAGTGGGAAGGTGAACTCTAACTTGCAATGGAGTTCACAGGAGCTGGTAAGGCCTGAACTGTGGATATTCACCAAAGAAATCTAAACATATGGAAAGAATCTGCCTAAGAGTGAGTCTGCATGGCCAACAGGGATCATAGTTTAGACACTCAGCTGTCTGAGTCAGCCATGGTAGTTATTACATGATTCTTTTCCCTATGTGTAATTGTCTTGTTTTAGACTTTCCATTCCTTGCTATGTCCCCATAATTCCACTTTGGAATGGAAATTCATACTCCATGCATTTGTCTGTTGGAAGTCTACAATGTGGTATTATTTGTTTAATTTTTCAGGTAGGCACAGTTAATGGTCTAAGAAAAAGATTAAGCTTAGGAGGTTTGAACACTTCTGGAATTATGATGACTTTTGAGGTTTGAACTGAAACAATATGAAGCAAGGGATGGCCATGCACTATTATGCATAACTGAGCTCTGTTGGGTTGTGAAAGAGTCACTGGAGCATAGACTACACTCCAGTGATCACAAATCTCATCCTGTAGATGGGTCCTATGTAGTCATAGTACATAGTACAAAGCACTGGTATGTTCATATAAGATGAGATTCATGGCTGAGGAACAGAGTAGTGGGGCAGTAGGTGACATCTCTGCACTAATCTTTTTTTCCAGTTGCCAGTGATACTTTGTGAATTCATGGGAATCAACGATAGGTATACCCAGAAAATTAAATATAGGTTTTCAAGTGATTATCAAAAGTAGGCTCTAAAACCCTTGAAACAAGCTCAACCCAGGAGACAAACCTGCCTTCATAATGAGAGAGCCACGCACTCTCTCTTTTAGAACACCATGCAACGGGCAGTTATACCTCCAAGCAGAACTGTGTGTCTGTACACATAAACAAAATCAGAAAGAAGCAGAATACCAATGTAATATCTAGCTTTAATTTTAAGACATCATGGCATATATTCATCTTACTAAAATGAAGATTAAAGATTGTTATGAGAATCATTTAAACAATTTAGGGTTTGGGCAAAAAACTAGTAGTTTTCTCAGCATGACTGTGCCGCAGAGTTCATGCCACAGTGTTGATCTTAGGTGAACTCAGAGTTGCACATCACACAGTGCATGCAGGACAACGTGATGGATGAGCTGCCTCCTGCTGTTGAGCCTCTCCAGCATCATTCCTCTTACACCAGGAGGCAGGAGACTCCCAAGGTAATGGCAGAGCTTGCTTCACTCCTAGGCTATGCTATTGTTACTGGTCAAGCCACAACTGTTACTCTGGCTGGAATAAAAGCACACATCACATTAATTAGAATGGCTGTAGTACAGTGGCTTTGTCACAACACCCACCCTGGAACATACTGCCTTCATGTTCATCATCTTCAATGCCAAACTATAGTACATCAATCGGGAAGAAAAGATTGTCAGCTACAACACAGTAAAAACTCTCCCCACACTTCAAAGAGCTGAACACTTAGTCAAACAGTGAACTGCATGTAGTTTCACACCTAAACCAAGTGAGGGCTTCAGTTCCTTCTTAGATTACTGTGGGCAGTTGAGGGTGAGGGGTGTGACTCTGTCATACCTGATCCCTCCCAGGTGTCAGATAGCAGTTCTTTCCCAAATCCTCAGGTTCAGGCAAATCAAGAGCCATTTCTCCTCTACACATTGAGCTTCCACAGCAATTTGTCCTGAATTCTTCTGGAGTCTTCATAAATAAGCAAAAAATACATTAAAACCAAGAGACTATATATAAGGAAATGAAGTGAAGGACAGAATTAACAATCAGTGTCTCACTCACCAAATCACTAAATTGATTCAGGCCCATGTAGAAGCTGGTTTTGCCCTGCTCATAGTCTGCATTGTGTGCCTCAATTTTCTTCTTACTCTCCTCCCACACTAGTCTTCTGTGCCTTTCTTCATCCTGAAAATGAGTACAACAGATAGCATTTCTCATTTTAACACCACACACAACCTGAGGAAATGGTATGTAGAGACAAAGGAGCCATAGCATGTGGGCTCATGACACTGTCGTCAGCCAGAGGGTCATCAAAGCTGCCCACTTTGGGTTCATAATGTGTCTCTTTAGGCAAGTCCTTAGTGATGGCTTGTCTTTACGGCCATATTTATGCCCATAGACTCCCAAAATCAAGAGTCCTTCTTTCTGAGATTCCCTCTAGACTGTTCCCATTTTACCAACCAGACTGTAGGTTTTTGAAAATTTCTTCTTCCATTCTTCCCACTCATTATCCAAACTTGGATCAGGGGATGGAGCAGCTGATGCCATTCCCAAGCAGAGGATGAGCAGGAAGACAGCACTATTTTGGTTCCCAAAACAATGAGTTGTTGTCCAATACTATGGTCAGCCCCAAAAGATAAACACAAGTAATGTTATACACATTGTCTAAGCTCTATTTAGCAATATATATGTATGTGCATATATGTAATAACAATGAGTGAAAAAAGAGAACAGAATTTTAAAAGTATCAGAAAGGGCATGTCTGAGAATGTGAGTCAGAAAAAGGAGGAGAGCAAAGATGTAATCCTATTATCATCATAAAAAATTAAGAGACAGACACATATGAAAACAAAGCAAAAAACAAAACAGCAAATAAAACCTACAAAATAGGAGATGACTCACATAACCAGAGCAGAGCTGTGAGGAAGTAAGGGGCCTGTGAACCCTGCTTGTCTCTGCTCTCTCCTGAAGTGCTGCAGCTTTTGTTCACAGATGGAAACCAGAACTATGTTGTCCAGGGCCTCTTAAGAGGAACTGACAAAGGAAGCTGGTGGTACATGATGAGAGCAGCCTGTGGCTCCACCTTTTCCTGCCTGGAGCACTGGCTAGCTCTTTCCTGAAGCCTCAGACTGGCCCACAGAGCAGAGGTCACAAGTCAGCTTCACTAGTGAGTTAAGTATTACAGACAGGAAAACATCTAGAGACTGACCAGACCCAAGGAACAGGCTGAGTCATACAGGAAAGATGTGACTTTTCTGAGAATGCCAAGTCTCACAGGATGTCTGGTTTTCTAGAGTTAGCAATTGTTAGAGAACAAAGTTATGGCAGGATGAAGTCAGTGGGGAGAGCTAGAGTGTCTCACAGTCCCGCATCAGATTCTATGTCTGTAGAGAGAGCATCAAGCAGTGTGTACCTATCTTTGTCTGTCTTGCTGGAAACACAGCCTAAGACAGACAGTAGCACCTTCAGAGAGGATGAAACAACCATTCATAGAGTAGTTTAAAACACTCATCGCTTCCCCTGAACATCAGTGTCTCAGCTCAGGGATTCACAGTGTTTGTGAAAAGTGCTAGAGTTGTCTGAACCCAACAACAGATGCCTGATGCATACAAAGCTTTGTGGTCTGCAGGGTTTGATGGGACAACTGCAGGGTTTGACTGAACATGAGGTAATTGCTGTGTGGATTTCTCTATTAATCTGACAAGCATAGCTGGGCATATGATTACAAAGCAGATTTAACAAAAGTCAGAAAAGACTGCAGTAGCTTTGGCTGAGAAAATACAGAGGATACAAATTTCTACATGTGATCAGAAGTTTGTTTCTATCTTGATAAAACATATGAAAGGGTAAATTAGTAGATGCACGGCCTTTTTCCTCTGATGTTCTCCAGAGTTGTACCAAATTATTGTCTGTCATATAATTGAGATTTGAAGATTATTGGATGTGTATTATAGGCAGAATTAGATGTATAGATAATACTTTTCTTAAAAAAATGCATATGCTTCCCCAAGTCAAACTGGATAAAAATCTAAGTTGAGAATTGATATAGACAGATAGTCGCAATTCAGCTTAGTTCTACATTACAATTCAAATGAAAAAAATCTCTTCACATTTGTGGTCACGTTGTGGTAGTCTTTGGTTCACGTTTTCTGCTACATTCTTTAAAATACTCATGGAACACTCTTCAAAACCTATCATATACTTGGACACAAGGCAATTCTCAACTGATGTACAAAAAATTGAAATAACACATCCATCCTTTCTGAGCACCGTGAAGTGATGCTGGATATCAAAAGCAACAGAAAGCTTATAAACACATGGAAATGAAAAAGTTTCCAGTGAATGAAAATGGGTCAAGATAGAAATCAAAAAGAGATCAAATCATTGTTAGATTTAAATTAATTACATTACATAGTCAAAGTTATGGAACACAAATGAAGGTGGGTCTAAGAGCACTAAGCTCATATAACTAAGTGCTTACATAAAAATCTGAGTGATTTTATGTTGCAGAATTTTCCCTGTCCAATCACATTAGGGCAGTGGGAGGCTTGTGATTGAACAGAAGAAGGGAAGCAGAGTGAGGAGTTGAGAAGATAGAAAGAGAGGTCTGAGGAGGAGAGGGAGAACTAGAATAGAGGCTGACATAGCGGTATCAAAAGAATAATTAGAATAGAATTAGAATAATTGTGTTAAAGCTTTATCATTATCATTTGGCTCTGAAGTTACTGTATTGGCATCTTGTAAATTGTGTCATTATTGGTACATAAATCTAATTGGCTAATTAATCATTAAGAGTCTTGATTCCACCGGGTAATTAGATGTTGAGATTTCTAACCAGGGGTACATGAGGTATCACGTGAAGGCTAGAAGAACTTGGGGGGGCCCGTCTGTGAAATTGCCTAGCAGGGAGCTATGTGGCCTACCAGGGCTGTCTAGTTGGCAGGCCGAGAGACCAAGTGAGTGAGATCACCTGGCACAGGGGCTAGCTCTAGATATTTCCCGCAAAAATCTTATTCTAATAATTAAATATTACTCCTGAAAGTTCTAGAATAAAAAGAAGATATAATCTCAAAAGGAGTAGGTGGCAGGAAATCATCAAAATCATCAATTGTTGACGAAATTCAAGAAGACGTTGGAAGATGAAAAGATATACTATGCTAATGGATTGCTAGGATTTGTATAGTGAGAATGGTTATCCCATCAAACGCACTCTACTGACTCAGTGCAATCCCCATCAAAATTCTAACACAATTCTTCACAGATCTTGAAAACCTTTTCAGTATGTCTAATCTGACTCAACACACAGACCAAGGGAATCTTGAGCCTTGGGAGACTTAAGACATCATCTTAATAAACAGCACAAATTCTGCTATGTTTTGTAATATTTCATAATAATTTAATTATAAATACTATTAATTATTCTCACATTAATGATTGTATACTTATTAGAACACATCATAAAAGTGCTAGCAACTCAGGAATAATGTGAGAAAAATATTTTTTCCTAGAAAAGAACTCAACAATTGGTTATTTGATAACAAAAAGCCAGATTTGAAAACATATACAATTACCATTATACAGACTTTAGCACCTTGCTTTTACATACTTTGGAATACATGAAACAACAATTAATTAAAATAAGAGGCAGTGAATTGGGGAGAAAGAAAGAAGAGGTATATGGGAGGGTTTGTGGGGAGGAAAAGAAATGGGCAAATGATGTAATTAGAATCTCATAAAATGAAGTAGAAAGAGGTTCCCTACACAGGTGTAGTGATGCCTAACAGAATAAGGAGCCATCACTTTGCACAGAATTTTTGCAAACATTTTTTAACCTATCAAATTCCTGTGAATTAAAATCATTGAATACCAGACATTTTCATATAGGCTTTCAGATCATTGTCAAGAGTGTGCACCTAAAACCTTGGAAACAAAACATAATCAAGAATGGAATACTGATTCTATATTGAAATGACCACTCATAGTCTTCTCTGAACACCACCACACAGTCAATTATGCCTTCACACAGAACTATGTCTTAGCCACCTAAAAATTTGCCTCCACAAAACCAGAAAGAAACCAGAACACTAACTTTTAAATAAAGTTTTATTTTAAAGATATAGACACACCCTTCACAATAGTCACAAACAATATAAAATATCTTGGTGTGACTCTAACTAAGTAAGTGAAAGATCTATATGATAAGAACTTCAAATCTCTGAAGAAAGAAATTGAAGAAGATCTCAGAAGATGGAAAGATCTCCCATGCTCTTGGATTGACAGGATCAATATAGTAAAAATGGCTATATTGCCTAAAGTAATCTACAGATTCAATGCAATCCCCATCAAAATTACAACTCAATTCTTTACAGAGTTAGAAAGGGTAATTTGCAAGTTCATCTGGAATAACAAAAAACCGAGACTAGCAAAAACTCTTCTGAACAATAAAAGAACCTCTGGTGGAATCACCATGCCTGACCTCATGCTGTACTACAGAGCAATTGTAATAAAAACTGCATGGTACTGGTACAGCGACAGACAGGTAGATCAATGGAATAGGACTGAAAACCCAGAAATGAATCCACACACTTATGGTTACCTGATCTTCGACAAGGGTGCTAAAACCATCCAGTGGAAAAAAGAAAGCATTTTCAACAAATGGTGCTGGCACAACTGGTGGTTATCATGTAGAAGAATGGGAATTGATCTATTCTTTTCTCCTTGTAATAAGGTCAAATCTAAATGGTTTAAGGAACTCCACATAAAACCAGAGACACTGAAACTTATAGAGGAGAAAGTGGGGAAAGATATGGGCACTGGGGAAAAATTCCTGAATAGAACAGCAATGGCTTGTGCTTTAAGATCAAGAATTGACAAATGGGACCTCATAAAGTTGCAAAGCTTCTATAAGGCAAAAGATACTGTCAATAAGACAAAAAGGCCACCAACGGATTGGGAAAGGATCTTCACCAATCCTAAATCAGATAGGGGACTAATATCCAATATATACGAAGAACTCAAGAAGGTGGACACTAGAAAATCAAATAACCCCATTAAAAAATGGGGCACAGAGCTAAACAAAGAATTCTCAACTGAGGAATACCGAATGGCTGAGAAGCACCTGAAAAAATGTTCAACATCCTTAATCATCAGGGAAATGCAAATCAAAACAACCCTGAGATTCCACCTCACACCAGTCAGAATGGCTAAGATCAAAAATTCANGGTGGACACTAGAAAATCAAATAACCCCATTAAAAAATGGGGCACAGAGCTAAACAAAGAATTCTCAACTGAGGAATACCGAATGGCTGAGAAGCACCTGAAAAAATGTTCAACATCCTTAATCATCAGGGAAATGCAAATCAAAACAACCCTGAGATTCCACCTCACACCAGTCAGAATGGCTAAGATCAAAAATTCAGGTGACAGCAGATGCTGGCGTGGAAGTGGAGAAAGAGGAACACTACTCCATTGTTGGTGGGACTGCAAGCTTGTACGGCCACTCTGGAAATCAGTGTGGCAGTTCCTCAGAAAATTGGACATAGTACTACCAGAGGATCCTACAATACCTCTCCTGGGCATATATCCAGAAGATGTTCCAACTGGTAATAAGGACACATGCTCCACCATGTTCATAGCAGCCTTATTTATAATAGCCAGAAGTTGGAAAGAACCCAGGTGTCCCTCAACAGAGGAATGGATACAGAAATTATGGTACATTTACACAATGGAGTACTACTCAGCTATTAAAAACAATGAATTTATGAAATTCCTAGGCAAATGGATGGATCTGGAGGGTATCATCCTGAGTAAGGTAACCCACTCACAAAAGAACTCACATAACATGTACTCACTGATAAGTGGATATTAGCCCAGAAATCTAGATTACCAAAGATACAATTTGCTAAACACATAAAACTCAAGAAGAATGAAGATCAAAGGGTGGACACTTCACCCCTTCTTAGAATTAGGAACAAAGCACACATTGAAGGAGTTACAGAGATCAAGTGTGGAGCTGTAATAAAAGGATGGACCAACCAGTGACTGCTGCAGCCAGGGATCCATCTCATAATCAGTCGCCAAATGCAGACACTATTGCATATGCAAGCAAGATATTGCTGAAAGGGCCCGGATATAGCTGTCTTGTGTGAGGCTATACCATTGCCTGGCAAACACAGAAGTGGATGTTCACAGTCAGCTATTAGATGGAATACAAGGTTCCCAAGGGAGGCCTAGAGAAAGTACCCATGGAACTGAAGGGGTCTCCAACCCTATAGGTGGAAGAACAATATGAACTAACTAGTACCCCCAGAGCTCGTGTCTCTAGCTGCATATATAGCAGAAGATGGCCTAGTTGGCCATCATTGGGAAGAGAGGCCCCTTGGTCATGCAAACTTTATATGCCCCAGTACAGGGGAATGCCAGGGCCAAGATGTGGGAGTGGGTGGGTAGGGAAGCAGGGCGGGGGATGGGGAGGGTTTAGGGGACTTTCGGGATAACATTTGAAATGTAAATGAAGAAAATATCTAATAAAAATTGGAAAAAAAGATATAGACTTGCATCTTCTTTTTAAATTTTAAATTTAAAAATGATTCTGAAGATCCTTTATATGAGTTGAGAGCATGGGTTAAGGTATAGGTAAGGTTTTATTAGTGTGAACATGCTTTGGAGTTCATAACATAGTATGGATTTAAGGGACTTGAGTGTAGGATCCCACTTGTCAGGGGTTACTGACTTGGGGAAATCCCTGCTGTTGTTTGCTTGCCCTTGCCCCAGTTCAGATCTTCTCTTTCACCATCAGGCAGTTCATATGTTGGGGCAGCCATCTCTTAGACAATGGCACAGTGGCTGTTTCACTCATTGGCTTACTTCATACTGCTGTCCATGTTACTGTAGCTGGAAGGAAAGCACATGTTGCATCAATTGAAAAAAATGTAGCCCAGTGACTTTCTCATAGTACCTCCTGAAATGTCTGCCCTTCAAGGGCACTAGCCATGTCTAAAGCTCAGCAAGCAGTACATATACCATGAGCAAGAAGGGAAGGTAGTCACCTACAACCACATTATCAAGTCCAGCCACAATGCATGGTGCAGAACACTTAGACAATGGACTGCATGTTTTCCCACAACTGATATAAATGAGGACTTCAGTTCCTTCTTGGCTTCCATGTGGGAATGTAACACTGTCATACCTGTTTTGGTACAAGAAACTCATTGCCACTCTCTGGGTAATCCTCAAATTCAATGACATCACCACCTGGATGTGTTTTCTCCTCTTCCAACATTGGGTGCAAAATGTTAGTCCTTATTTTCATGAGTTCTTCATCAGTCTTCATGGGAAAAGCAAATAAAATGTTGAAAACCAACAGACTAAGTATAAAGATCTGAAGTGAAGAAATAGTTAAGCTGTCCAAATCACACTTACCAGCTGACCAAAGAACGCTCTCATTTCTATGTCGATGCCATACTTCTCCTGGTCATTTTTGCTATTGTGCAGTTTCATGAAAAACTCATTCCACATTGCTATTTTGAGTCCTTCTTTATCCTAGAAATGAACATATGTGACAGCATTTCCTTCATTTTAACTCTACCCTCAAGTCAACCAAGTAGATTTGCTGTGAGAGGGGAAGAGGAGCCATGGGGAGGAATCGTTGTACCTGTAACTAGCCTTTCCGTGCACTCTGCATTTCAGAAATGTGGGCTTCTTTGTGTTCATAGTATACAACTTTAATCAACTTCTTGGTCATGGTTGTCCCCTATGACCTCTTTTATGACTATATACTCCTAATAGTAAGGACTATTCTGCTTGGGATACCTTTGGACAGTTCCCATGTGACCAACCAGCCTGTCAGTTTCCGCATATGTTACCTTCCACTCTTACACTTCAGTATCCAAACTCGGTTCAGGGATTATAGCAGCTGAGGCCACTCCCAGGCACAGGATGACTAGGAAGATTGTAGGAGTCATGTCTCAAGTACTCAGAGGAAAAAGGATAAATCTGTCTAAATATTTCAAAGCTACTCTTTTTTAATTGAGAAATCAAGACAGCCATGGTAGATAAGGACTGTTTGAACTATTCCAAGTATTTATCCAAACACTGTGGAAGTCTATGGATGTAGTTTACTTTCAGAAAATATATCGAGGTTTTTGTTAGTAGCTGTTTATGGTTCTAGTGATGGAAATATCTAAGTAGTGTGAGCTTCAGTTTTCAGACAGATGTTCATGTACATCAAGATTCCAAAAGCTATTGCTGTAACTGAGGACTTAAGGCAGATCTGGTCTAGTATTTATAAAGACGAATGAGACTTCAAAAGATGAGGGACATTGAACATCATCTTCCTCCTTATTACACAGCAGGAACTACCATGTCTTGAACTCTCCCCTCTTTTGTGATAACAGTCTAGTCTGTTCTTCCTGGAGAGTGCAGGAGTGACAGCAATGGCTGTTCCCTCTGACTTTCCACTGTCACTGTGGCTCCTGAATCTCCACTCACTGCCACAGAGAAAAAGAGGTTCACAAGGTCATGAAGTTATGTATAAAGTAGACCACTCCAAGGATTCTCAGCTCAAGATTTTCTATGTCTTCTGTTTTACTCCCCCAGAAGATACCAAGTCAGGAGCATGCTGCCTCATATTCCTTCTGCACAGAGGATTCAAATTTTGTTGGTATGGGGAAAAGTGATCCTAAGTGGGAAGTACTGAGTGTGGCTGTGATTGTTCAGGGTACCAACTGGCACTCCCTGTGATCAGACTCAGACTTACTCTCAAAGGGATCTAGCACAAAGTTGCATGCCTGAGGGGCCTGTTTTTCTCTGGATCTTTCACTCATCCTCCTTGTTTCTCTACACCAAGGCTCCTGAATGTCAGATTTTCTCGTGTGCCTCATTCTGCAGAGAGTTTCTCCAGAGCACTCCTCAAGTCCTCAATCTGCTCTGGCAGAGTCAGGCCCTTACCTGCGATGTCCAATGCTGTGCTAGGCACTCCAGTGATTCAGCTCTTCAGAGGTCCCTGGAATCCAGAATCTAGCTGAGCTGCATACCCTTCAGTCTTTAAATCCTCAATTTCTGGCTACTAAGCACCATCCATAAGTCCTAATGTTTTTATGATTGGTTATGTTGATGACACCATTGGGCTCTAGGATCTAGGACTCTAGGCATCAACGAAATTGAAGTATGAAGTGTGGATTGCTGCATTGGACTATTGGGAAGATTTGCATGAGTCAGTTTTAGGTTGGAAATGGTACTAAATGAGGTCCTTGGCTCATTTAGTACCCCGATATTGTGCTTTGTGGGCTGCTGAAGAAGAAGTGGTTCTAGGTAACTTTATGTAGCTTTTCAGTCTAACAATTGTTTTGACTTGGAGGAAGAAACACCCTGGAGCAGTATGAGTCAGCATATTCAAGTATAATGTCTCTTGAAATACAGACCTCATGATACTTCCCCGTATCTGTGTTGATCCAGGTGGGTCTCACAAAAATACATAGGGGAGGTGCTAGAGAATTAGTTTTACAGTTAATAGCACTTACTGATCTTGTAGAAGACCTGAATTTAATTCCCAGGACTCTCTTGGAGCTCCCAACTGTCTTTAACTAAAGTTTCAGGGAACACAATCTCCTATTGTTTTGCCTCTTTGAGAACTAGACACATAAATGAAACAGGTAAAACACACATAAATGTTAAACAAAGTTAAATAAAAGTTGTTTTAAAAAGTTGGAAATAGCTGAGTGACCCCATGAGAAGACCAGTAGTCTCAACTGAGCTGGACCTGTGAGATCTCTTAGACATGGAGCTGCCAAACAGACAGCATACACCAGGTGATATGAGGGCCCTGGCACATACGCAGCAGAGGACTGACTGATCTGGCCTAAGTGAGAGAAGATGCACCTAGCCCTGAAGAGACTTGAGGCCCCAGGGAGTTGGGCGATATGGTTGGGTGAGGGTGGGGTGGTGAGGACATCCTCTTGGAGATGAAGGGAAAAGGTAGGGAATGGGGAGTGGTCAGGGGGCAGACCAGGAGGGGAATGAAGACTGGATTATAAAGGAGGATTAAATAATAATTAATAATAATAATAATAATAATAATAATAAACAATAGTGATAATAAAAAAGACAATAGTTGGGGTAAGCCTGTCTTGAAACAAAGAATAGATAGTCAAGGGCAAATCTTTGGGTGGGACCAGGGATGAAAGGCCTAGATGAAGTTCTCCTAAGATGCTTCCATTGCTGATGCTTCCTCCCAGTCTCCGTACTCAGAAATACTTTATCCTTTCATGTCTTTAGTGATAGCTTTGTTATATATAAATCATTTACTAAAAGACTTTGCTGATAAATGCATAAAGGGAAATGAGAAATATGGAAATTTCTTCAGTTGCTCTTCCTGGGATTGCCTTATGAAAATCCCATGTTTGTCTTGAACTTTAAGTTATGCCAAGGTACACCCTTCCATATCTATTTTGTTTTTGTTTTTGTTTTTGTTATTTATTTTTCGAGACAGGGTTTCTCTTTGTAGCCCTGGCTGTCCTGGAACTCACTCTGTAGACCAGGCTGGCCTCAAACTCAGAAATCCGCCTGCCCCTGCCTCCTAAGTGCTGGGATTAAAGGTGGGTGCCACCACTGCCCAGCTGTTAGGACACTTCTTAAACTTCAGTGTTAAAATGTAAATCAAGGAGAATGTAAGAGTGTTTCGGGTAGAAGAAAACACAGGTACATAACCATAACCTCTAGCTAGTACAATCCACGATTGGCAACCAGGAAAGCATGGCCCATTGAATAAAGTAAGTAGGGTTAATGTGGGCTCACAGAGACTGAAGCAGAAAGCATGCATGGAGCCTTCTGTGTTAATAAGTTATGGCTCTCAGCTTGATGTTCTTATAAGACTCTTAACAGTGGAAACAAGTATATCTCTGACTCCTTTGCCTGCTTGGGTCTATTTCTCCTCTTATTAGGTTGCCTTGTCCGGCCTCTATATGAAGGCATTTGGCTTGTCTTACTGTGCTGTGTTCTGTCCTGTCTAGCTGTCATCTCTTGGAGGCTTGATCTTTTCTGAAGAGAAATGGTGGAGAAGTGGATCTGGGGCAGAGGAATGGTGGAAAGAAGATGGGAGGAGTGAGGAGAAGGGTCATTGTGGTGGGGGGTATTGTATGAGAGAAGAATCTATTTTCTATCAAAAAAGGCTCAGAAATGTTCCAAATCATTATATTTTTATCAATAGCATAAACACACACACCTACACACACACACATACATATACATCTATATATCTATATATGTATATATATCTGTATCCATGCCTACATCTATGTCTATTTCTAGGTCTCTGTCTATATCTATGTCTCTATGTATCTATGTATCTGTCTATGTATGTATATATGTATGTATGTATGTATGTATGTATCTATCTATCTATCTATCTATCTATCATCTATCTATCTATCTATCTATCTATCTATCTATCTATCTATCTATTATCTATCTATCTATCTATCTATCTATCTATCTATCTATCATCTATGTAATCTATATATATGTATCTGTATAGGTATCTATCTATCATGTATGTATGTATGTATCTATCTATCTATCATCTATCTATCTATCTATCTATCTATCTATCTATCTATCTATCTATCTACATAGCTATACATCTATATATTTATATAGCTACTTATCTATATAGCTATTTATCTTTATATATACCTATATCTGTATCTCACTCATTCATTATAGAAATTCTTTTCCAGAAAAACAACTACCTTACCACTTCCACAAGGTTTTCAATGAATATTTTTACTATTCATTCAAAATGTAATCATAATTTACATATTTCATATATATCATAATTTATAGATTTTTCTGAATGGGACTCATTTGAGCACCATCCAGAAATGTGTGGTTTGTCACTTTCATTCTGTGACACATGCATTGTATAAAAGTTCCCATTTTAAGTATTGTAGGTCAAGAGCTCAGTGGTACTAGCCTCTTAGAAGGCCACTAAAACATATAAGCAGTGGGCCTGTAAGATAAACCTTGCGAGGTAAAGGCATCTTCCACAAAGCCTGGTGGCCTGAAGTTACCAAAAAACAAACAAACAAACAAACAAACAAAGGCCGGGCGTGGTGGTGCACGCCTTTAATCCCAGCACTTGGGAGGCAGAGGCAGGCGAATTTCTGAGTTCGAGGCCAGCCTGGTCTACAAAGTGAGTTCCAGGACAGCCAGGGCTACACAGAGAAACCCTGTCTCGAAAAACCAAAAAACAAACAAACAAATAAGTAACTCAATAGTAGAAGAAAAGCACTGGCTTGAGGGGGCCCACTGCCTGCGGTAGACTGGGGTTCCCTGGAGGAATGGCCCGAGGCTGGAATGAGACTAAGGNGGATGGGGAAGAGAAACGATCGATCGCCAAGGCTACATGGTTGCTGCTCAAAGCGACTGTTTAATGGAGGACAAGCACTTGGGAAAAAAGAGAGAAGGCCCCGCCTCCAGTCTTCTGCACAGGCGTCTGGAGTTTGGCGGGAAGCCTGAAGTATCCTGAGATGTCCCAGGTTTGCATTGGTGGGCTGGGCGGAGCCGAGGTCCTGGGAGACACATGGAAGCAGGCTGCAGGGGCACCGAGCTATCTCTTAGCCTAATTAACAAGATAACGGATGCTGCCGGGCTCCTCAAGGCTCGGTCACAACATCAGCTATGCTGATGGGAGAAGGGACGACACACTGGCTCCTGTGTGCTGTCCTCTGACCTCTACACACATGCCCCCCCCCAATTCAAATTACACACACACACACACACACACACACACACACACACACACACACACAGACACATACACAGATATCTCTATCTTCTATCTATCTATCTATCTATCTATCTATCTATCTATCTATCATCTATCTATCTATCTATCTATCCATCTAAAGAAAAGATACCATTAAATGATTAAATGTGGGCTTTGAGCATGTACTCATTTCTAGTGTGCTCTCTCTGCTCTCAGTGACTGCTCCAAGTGTCAAGTCTGCCACCTTCTGCCATGATACTCCCCTTATTATGAACTCTAGTCTATTGGAATCATATGCCAAGGTACACCCTTCCTTCTATAAGTTGCCTTGGTCATGATGTTTCACCAATCATTTCTGTATATTTCATAAACATTTAACACCAATTTTTTTCTGTATAATATTTCAGGAACATTTGGTTCCTTTCCATGTAAATGGAGAAAGAAGATCCAATGCCCATCTCCTCTATGCTACCAAATATGCACAAAGTCTTAATTTGGTTCAAAGAATTTGTAATACAAGAAAAAACCAATAATGGATGTTTAAGATAGAGTAAGAAACTATTGTTGTTGTAAGTTATTGGGATACCTGTTTATATAAAATCTGTTAAATTGTACTTATATCATCTTAGTTAAGGTCTCTAAATCTAGTTTGAAGTCTGTCTGTGCAATTATTTGTATAGTCCTGTTCTTCCAACAATTCTATTAAGTCAGTTTAGCATAAACCTTTGTCTTTACCTACGTGATCCTTTCTACATGATCCTCCCTACGTGATCAAGAGTCTCTTTCTCCACCTTTGCCCTAGGATATGTCCCCTCACATGGTCAACAGCAAGATTGCTGTAGGTCTGTCTAGACAGCATTTCCTTCTTAATAATTTTCAATCTACTGAGACACAGTGTAATCCCTGCAATAATATTTGCATATCTATCTATATGTGACGTCAAGCACCCTCTCCTCTTACTGTAGGACTTCATACAAGTGACTTCTGTAGCTATAGCCTACTTTTGAATATAGTTTACCTAGATATTTTAAATAAGTAATTATTTAATCCCTAAATATATTTTAATAAGAAATTATGACCTAATTTCTCTTAAACAGAAGTTTAGTACCTTTTCTTTTGCTTCTAATTCACTAGAGAAGTAGGCACTTTAATAAAAAAAAGACCATGTTCTGAGGGATTCTGAATCCTTAGATCCAATAACTTCAAGAGTTATGGTCTACTTATGATCCATCATGATCCTAGAATTCTGTTTGAAAAGCAAATGATATTGTTAGATGGAAGGTTGACAGTGAAGATGCTAAAACTCAACTTATATTTCAGAAGCCAGCAGGACCAATGCTCTGTGCTTTTTCTATGGACAGGAGGACAAAAGCCTATTGTATTGATGAAGCACCAGCAGCAGGTCAAAGAAATGATTATAACAGCACCCCGCACCAGCTCAGGGCTCGGGCGCAGGCTCTGCACACTCTCCCTGAGGCCCCTTTGGCACTCCTCAGGCTATCTTGGGACCACAGGTGAGCAGCTGAACTAAGCATCTGTTCTGGCCCAATTGCATGCAACCTGAGACACAAGCCGGGAGATTGATAAAGGCCCAGGGCAGGACAGATGCTCCCTTCTGGTCTGCACCAACGCCAGGTCTCCTTGGGCAGAGATGGCAGGAGGTAAGCATAAGAACAGAGGCAACAGAATCCAAGGGTACTTGGCATCACCAGATCCAAACTCACCCACCTCATCAAGTCCTAGATACAACAGCACACCAGAAAAACAGGACATGGATATAAAGTCACTTGTCATGATGATGATGGAGGACTATAAGAAGTAAATGCAGGAAAACACAGATAAACAACTAGAAGCATTTAAAGAGGCAAAACTTAGAGAGTTACAGGAAAACAATACCAAACAGGTGATGGAATTGAACAAAGCCATCCAGGACCTAAACATGGAAGTAGAAACAATTAAGAAAAACCAAAAGGAGATAACCCTGGAGATAGAAACCATAGGAAAAAAATCAGGAACCATAGATATGAGCATCAGCAACAGAATACAAGAGATAGAAGAGAGAATCTCAGGCACAGAAGATTCTATAGGGAGCATAGACAAGACAATCAAAGAAAATGCTAAATGCAAAAAGANCCAAAGAATCAATCAAACCAGGAGCTGGTTCTTTGAAAAAGTCAACAAGATAGACAAACCCTTGGCCAGACTCACTAGAGGGCACAGGGATAGCATCCAAATTAACAAAATCAGAAATGAAAAGGGAGACATAACAACAGATCCTGAGGAAATTCAAAACACCATCAGATCCTTCTACAAAAGGTTATATTCAAAAAAATTGGAAAATCTAGAGGAAATGGGTAACTTTCTAGACAGATACCAAGTTCCAATTAAACCAGGATCAGCTTAATGACCTAAACAGCCCTATATCTCCTAAAGAAATAGAAGCAGTCATTAAAAGTCTCCTAACCAAAAAAAGCCCAGGACCAGATGGGTTTAATACAGAGTTCTATCAGACCTTCAAAGAAGACCTAGTTCCAGTTCTTCTCAAACTATTCAACAAAATAGAATCTGAAGGTACATTACCCAATTCATTCTATGAAGCCATGATTACTCTGATACCTAAACCCCATAAAGACACAACAAAGATAGAGAACTTCAGACCAATTTCCCTCATGAATATCGATGCAAAAATACTCAACACAATTCTCGCCAACCGAATCCAAGAACACATCAAAATGATCATCCATCATGACCAAGTAGGCTTCATCCCAGGAATGCAGGGATGGTTTGATATACGGAAATACATCAACGTAATACACTATATAAACAAACTCAAAGATAAAAACCACATGATCATCTCCTTAGATGCTGAGAATGCATTTGACAAAATCCAACACCCATTCATGATAAAGGTCTTGGAAAGATCAGGAATTCAAGGCCCTTACCTAAACATGATAAAAGCAATCTACAGCAATCCAGTGGCCAACATCAAACTAAATGGAGAGAAACTGGAAGCAATTCCACTAAGATCAGGGACCAGACAAGGCTGCCCACTTTCTCCCTACCTATTCAATATAGTACTTGATGTCCTAGCCAGAGCTATTCGACAACAAAAGGAGGTCAAGGGGATACAAATTGGGAAGGAAGAACTCAAATTATCGCTATTTGCAGATGATATGATAGTATATATAAGTGACCCCAAAAAGTCCACCAGAGAACTCCTAAACCTGATAAACAGCTTTAGTGCAGTAGCTGGATATAGAATCAACTCAAACAAATCGATGGCCTTTCGCTATACAAAGGATGAACTGGCTGAGAAAGAGATCAGGGAAACATCACCCTTCACAATAGTCATTAACAATATAAAATATCTTGGTGTGATTCTTACGAAGGAAGTGAAAGATTTGTATGACAAGAACTTCAAGTCTCTGAAGAAAGAAATTGAGGAAGATCTCAGAAGATGGAAGGATCTCCCATGCTCATGGATTGGTAGAATCAATATAGTAAAAATGGCTATCCTGCCTAAAGCTATCTACAGATTCAATGCAATCCCCATCAAAATTCCAACTCAATTCTTCAAGGATCTAGAAAAGACAATTAGCAAGTTCATCTGGAATAACAAAAAACCTAGGATAGCAAAAAGTCTTCTCAACAATAAAATAACCTCTGGTGGAATCACCATGCCTGACCTCAAGCTGTACTACAGAGCAATCGTTATAAAAACTGCATGGTACTGGTACAGCAACAGACAGGTAGATCAATGGAATAGGATAGAGGACCCAGAAATGAATCCACCCACCTATGGTCACCTGATCTTTGACAAGGGAGCTAAAACTATCCAGTGTAGAAAGGACAGCATTTTCAACAAATGGTGCTGGCACAACTGGCGGTTATCATGTAGAAGATTGGGAATTGATCCATTCTTATCTCCTCGTACTAAGGTCAAGTCTAAGTGGTTGAAGGACCTCCACATAAAACCAGAGACACTGAAACTTATAGAGGAGAAAGTGGGGAAAAGCCTCGATGATATGGGCACTGGGGAAAAATTCTTGAATAGGACAGCAAAGGCTTGTGCTGTAAGATCAAGAATTGACAAATGGGACCTCATAAAGTTGCAAAGCTTCTGTAAGGCAAAAGATACTGTCAAGAATACAAAAGGGCCACCAACAGATTAGGAAAGGATCTTTACCAATCCTAAATCAAATAGGGGACTGATATCCAATATATACGAAGAACTCAAGAAGGTGGACACCAGAAAATCAAATATCCCTATTAAAAAGTGGGGCACAGAGTTAAACAAAGAATTCTCAACTGAGGAATACCGAATGGCTGAGAAGCACCTGAAAAAATGTTCAACATCCTTAATCATCAGGGAAATGCAAATCAAAACAACCCTGAGATTCCACCTCACACCAGTAAGAATGGCTAAGATCAAAAAATCAGGTGACAGCAGATGCTGGCATGGATGTGNGAGAAAGGGGAACACTCCTCCACTGTTGGTGGGACTGCAAGCTTGTTCAACCACTCTGGAAATCAGTCTGGCAGTTCCTCAGAAAATTGGACATAGTACTACCGGAAGATCCTGCAATACCTCTACTGGGCATATATCCAGAAGAGGTTCCATCTGGTAATAAGGACACATGTTCCACTATGTTCATAGCAGCCTTATTTTAATAGCCAGAAACTGGAAAGAACCCAGATGTCCCTCAACAGAGGAATGGATACAAAAAATTTGGTACATTTACACAATGGAGTACTACTCAGCTATTAGAAACAATGAATATATGAAATTCCTAGGCAAATGGATGGATCTGGAGTGTGTCATCCTGAGTGAGGTAACCCAATCACAAAAGAACTCACATAAAATTTACTCACTGATATGTGGATATTAGCCCAGAAGCCTAGACTACCCAAGATACAATTTACTAAACACATGAAACTCAAGAAGAATGAAGTTCAAAATGTGTTCTCTTCGCCCCTTCCTAGAATTAAGAACAAAGCACACATTGAAGGAGTTACAGAGATCATGTTTGAAGCTGAATCAAAGGATGGACTAACCAGTGACTGCGACTGCCAGGGATCCTTCTCATAATCAGCCACCAAAAATAAACACTATTGCATAAGCCAGCAAGATAATGCTGAAAGGGCCCTGATATAGCTGTCTCCTGGGAGGCTATACCTGGCAAACATGGAAGTGTATGCTCACAGTCAGCTATTAGCTGGAACACAGGACTCCCAAGGAAGGAGCTAGAGAAAGTACCCAAGGAGCTGAAGGGGTCTTCAACCCTATAGGTGGAAGAATAACATGAACTAACTAGTTCTCCCTGTGCTCATGTCTCTAGCTGCATATATGGAAGAAGATGGCCTAGTTGGCCATCATTGTGAAGAGAGGCCCCTTGGTCATGCAGACTTTATATGCCCCAGTACAGGGGAATGCCAGGGCCATTATGTGGGAGGGGGTGGGTAGGGAGCAGGGCGGGGATGGGGGAGGGTATGGGGAACTTTCTGGATAACACTTGAAATGTAAATGAAGAAAATATCTAATAAACAAAAAATAATTTAAAAAGATATAGCTGAAGTGGCAATAACTGTTCTAGTGATTATTACAAATAATTCACAAATAAATATTTTACAAATAGAAAAAAAAGAAATGATTATAACTAAGCTAAGAATATCAAAATATTGAATTTATTTGGTTTGATTACTTAAGCTTGGATGAAAGACTTTTGCCAGAGAATCAAGGACTCTAAGCCACACCATCCAAAAATCCCACAGCATCCTAGGTGAAAACCTAAGGAACTGGATTCCTGGAACTTCCTCCACAACTTGTGGAATAAGAAATATTTACAAGGTCAGAAAGCTTCTGAAACTTACCACATTCACAAAGCCCATCCCCAATGTTTTAGAAACCATAATCAGCTCAAGTTGTAAGTTCATTATATAATGAATATACAGCTGGTCTTAAAATAAGTAAGACCAGTGGGATTCAAGGACACAGGAACTCTGTCTTTACCAGTGACATGAGTTCCTTCTGGTCTGGGCTGGTGCCCTGAGCAGACATTGAGTGTGAACTCCAAAGCCAGTCCCATAACACCCAGAGGAAGCTCAACTCTGAGGGGCTCTAATTCACCCAGGACCATAGGATCACAGGATCACAGGAGCTTGGCCACATCAGGATCTCAGTGTCTAGAGGTGGCTTGACTCTCAGGAGCTCTGATACACCCAGGAGTTCAGGATCCCAGAATCACAGGATCCCAGAGACAGCTGGACTCTGAGGAGTTCTGACACAACCCGGATCACAGGAAGGAGAGGCTCTAGTCAAATATAGTGAGGGCAGGTAGCATGAGATGTAACCAGAAGGTGGGTGGCAAGAGCATAAGCAGCAGAAACCAAGGTTATTTAACATCATCAGAACCCAATTCTCCCACCCCAGTAAGTCCTGGGTATACCATCACACCAGAAAAGCAAGATTTGGATGTAAAATCACTTCTCATGATGATGATAATGGACTTTAAGAAGGACATAAATGACACCCTTAAAGAAATACAGGAGAGAGGACTCTCCATGCCACAGGACCCCTAGGACACCCAGACCTCTGGATCATGGGTGAGTGGAGCGCAACATCAGCTCCAAAGAATCGGGAAGGGTCTTATGCCAGCAGGAACAGGGACAAAGGAACCCCACCCGACTGGAGGTCGGGATTCCTTCCAGTCAGGGACAGCCCTGCCATCTTCCACGTGAACCAGGTGATGCCGAGGGCCCCAGAGAACTCTCCACTCCGCATGACCCCTAGCACACCCAGGGCCTCATGATCACTGGAGAGCACGTGGATGACAGAAGCAACAGAGCTTCTTAGACAGGATCTCTTCGGGCCTTCATCATCAGGCAGGAGGCAGAGCTGAGACCCAGATCCCTGGGCACCTCCCTTGCCAGAGGAGAGTTGGCATACAGGAAAGACTTTGACTTCAGGACTCAGGAGGTGGATAAGAGCTCCAGACTTCTGGACACCTGCCTTGCAAGAGGAGAGCTTGCCTGCAGAGAGTACTCTGACCACTGGGACTCAGGTGAGATTTAGACTCCTGGGAGTACTGACAGAGGCTAACAGAATCACAGGAGGAACAAGCTCCAGCCAGAGACAGCTAGAACATTAACACCAGAGATTGCCAGATAGTGAAAGGCAAAAGTAAGAATCTTACTAACAGAAACCAAAACTACTCGGCATCATCAGAACCCAGTAATCCCACCACAGCGAGTTCTGGATATCCTAACCCACTGGAAAAGCAAGACTCAGATTTAAAATCATATCTCATGATGGTGGTAAAAGATTTTAAGAAGGGCATTAATAACTCACTTAAAGAAATACAAGAGAACACTGCTAAACAGGTAGAAGTCCTTAAAGAATTATAGGAAAACACTGCTAAACAGGCAAAAGTCCTTAAAGAGGAAACACAAAAATCCCTTAAAGAATTACAGGAAAACACAACCAAACAGGTGATGGAATTGAACAAAACCAGACAATATCTAAAAAGGGAAGTAGAAAAAAAGAAAAACCCCAAAGGGAGACAACTCTCGAATAGAAATCCTAGGAAAGAAATCAGGAACCATAGATGCAAGCATCAGCAACAGAATACAAGAGATGGAAGAGAAAATCTCAGGTGCAGACGATTCAATAGAGAACATGGGCACAACAATGAAAGAAAATGCAAAATGCAAAATGCAAAAAGTTCCTAACTCAAAACATCCAGGAAATCCAGGACACAATGAGGAGACAAAACCTAAGGATTATAGGTATAGGTGAGAATGAAGATTTTTCAGCTTAAAGGGCCAGCAAATATCTTCAACAAAATTATACAAGAACACTTCCTAAACCTAAAGAAAGAGATGCCCATGAACATACAAGAAGCCTATAGAACTCCAAATAGACTGGACCAGAAAAGAAATTCCTCCTAACACATAATAATCAGAACAACAAATGCACTAAATAAAGATTGAATATTAAAATCGGTAAGGGAAAAAGGTCAAGTAACATATAAAGGCAGGCCTATTAGAATTACACCAGACTTCTCAAAAGAGACTCTGAAAGCCAGAAGATCCTAGACAGATGTTATACAGACATTAACAGAACACAAATGCCATCCCAGGCTACTATACCCAGCAAAACTCACAATTACTATAGATGGAGAAACCAAAATATTCCATGACAAAACAAAATTCACACAATATCTTTCCACAAATCCAGCCCTTCAAAGGATAACAAAGGAAAACCACAAAACAAAAGGATGGAAACTACACCCTAGAAAAAGCAAGAAAGTAATCCTTCAACAAACCCAATTGAAGCCAGCCACAAGAATAGAATCCCAACTTTAACAACAACAAAAAAACCCAACAACAATAACAACAACAAAAACAACAACAAAACCCAGGAAGCAACAACAACAAAACAACAACAAAACCCAGGAAGCAACAATTACTTTTCTTTAATTTCTCTTAATATCAATGGACTCAATCCCCAAATACAAAGACATAGACTAATAGACTGGCTACACAAACAGGACCCAATATTTTCCTGCTTACAGGAAACCCACCTCAGGGGGAAAGACAGACATTACCTCAGAGTAAAAGGCTGGAAAACAATTTTTCAAGCTAATGGTCCAGAGAAACAAGCTGGAGTAGACATTCTAATATCAAATAAAATTGACTTCCAACCAAAAGTTATCAAAAAGACAAGGAGGGGCAATTCATACTCATCGAAGGTAAAATCTACCAAGATGAACTCTCAATTCTGAATATCTATGCTCCAAATGTAAGGGCAGCCACATTCATTAAAGAAACTGTAGTAAAGCTCAAAGCACACATTGCACCTCACACAATAATAGTGGGAGACTTCAACACCCCACTCTCACCAATGGACAGATTCTGGAAACAGAAACTAAACAGAGACACAGTGAAACTAACAGACGTTATGAAACAAATGGATTTAACAGATATCTACAGAACATTTTATCCTAAAACAAAAGGATATACCTTCTTCTCAGCACCTCATGGTACTGATTCCAAAATTGACCATATAATCGGTCACAAAACAGACCTCAACATATACAAAAATATTGAAATTATCCCATGCATCCTATCAGATCACCATGGATTAAGGCTGATCTTCAATAACAGCATAAATAATAGAAAGCCAACATTCACGTGGAAACTGAACAACACTGTACTCAATGATACCTTGGTCAAGGAAGAAATAAAGAAATTTAAGACTTTTTAGAGTTTAATGAAAATGAAGCTACAACATACCCAAACTTATGGGACACAATGAAAATAGTAATAAGAGGAAAACTAATAGCTCTGAGTTCCTCCAAAAAGAAACTAGAGAGAGCATGCACTAGCAGCCTGACAGCACACTTAGAAGCTCTAGAAGGAAAGAAAGCAAATTCACCCTAAAGAAGTAGACAGCAGGAAATAATCAAAATTAGGGCTGAAATCAACCAAGTGGAAAGAAAAAGAACTATTCAAAGAATCAACCAAACCAGGACCTGGTTCTTTGAGAAAATCAACAGGATAGATAAATCCTTAGCCAGACTAACTAGAGGGCACAGGGACAGTATCCCAATTAACAAAATCAGAAATGGATCTTCCCTCTGAGCCCAGTGGAGGCCACTAGGGTCGCTTGTGCACTCTCCACACCCCAGGACAACTCCACCGAACTGGAGGCTGGGACCTCTTCCAGCCAGGACCACCCCTGCCATCTTCCCTCTGAGCCCAGTGAAGGCTGCTAGGGTCGGAGGCTGCTAGGGTCGCTTGTGCACTCTTCACACCCCAGGACATTAGAATCACCTTGGGGTTACAGGTGAGTGGTGCGCAGTGTGGGCTTTGAGAACTGCGGAGGGTCTGGTTTCAGCAGCAGCAGTTCTTCACAGATCTTGAAAATCTTTTCAGTATGTCTAATCTGACTCAACACACAGACCAAGGGAATCTTGAGCCTTGGGAGACTTAAGACACCATCTTAATAAACAGCACAAATTCTGCTATGTTTTGTAATATTTGATAATAATTTAATTATAAATACTATTCATTATTCTCAAATAAATGACTGTAAACATATTAGAATATATAGTAAAAGTGAGGCAACTCAGGAATGCTGTAAGAAAAATATTCTCCCCCAGAAAAGAAGTCAAAAATTGGTTATTTGATAACAAAAAGTCAGATCTGAAAACATACATACAATTACCATTATACTGACTTTAGCACCTTGCTTTTACAAACTTTGGAATATATGAAACAACAACTAATTTAAAAAGGAGGTAGTTAATTGGGGAGAAAGAAAGAAGAGGTATGTGGGAGGGTTTGGGAAATGGTTGAATGATGTAATTAGAATCTCATAAAATTTGAAAAATCAAATAAATAATAAATAAATAAATAAATAGATAGATAGATAGATAAATAAATAAATAAATAAATGTAGAAAAAAGAGTCTCATAAAATGAAGTAGAAAGAGTTCCCCTGCACAGGTGCAGAGATGTCTAACAGATTAAGGAGCCATCACTTTACAGGGAATGCAAACAATTTTAATCTATCAAATTCATGGGAATTAAAATCATTGAATTCCTGAAATTTTTAATTAGACTTTCAGACAATTGTCAAGATAGTGCAGCTAAAACCTGAGGAACAAAACATAATCAAGGATGTACTACTGATTCTGTATTGAAACTACTACTCACACTCTTCTCTGAATACCACCACACAGTCAATTATGCCTTCACACAGAACTATGTCTTAGCCACCTAAAAATTTGCCTCCACAAAACCTGAAAGAAACCAGAACACTGCCTTTTAAGTAAAGTTTTATTTTAAAGATATAGACTTGCATCTTCTTTTTAAATTTTAATTTTAAAAATGATTCTGAAGATCCTTTATATAAATGAGTTGAGCACATGGGTTAAGGTATTGGTAAGGTTTTATTAGTGTGAACATGCTTTGGAGTTCATATCATAGTATGGATTTAAGGGACTTGAGTGCAGGATCCCACTTGTCAGGGGTTACTGAGTTGGGGAAGTCCCTGCTGTTTTTTGCTTGCCCTTGCCCCAGTTCAGATCTTCTTTTTCACCATCAGGCAGTTCACATGTTGGGGCAGCCATCTCTTAGACAATGGCACAGTGGCTGATTAACTCATTGGCTTACTTCATATTGCTGTCCATGTTACTGTAGCTGGAAGGAAAGCACATGTTGCATCAATTAGAAAAAAATGTAGCTCAGTGGCTTTATCATAGTAACTCCTGGAATGTCTGCCCTTCAAGGGCACTAGCCATGTCTAAAGCTCAGCAAACAGTACATGTACCATGATCAAGAAGGAAAGGTAATTACCTACAACCACATATCAACTCCAGCCACAATTCATGGAGCAGAACACTTAGATAGTGTACTGCATGTTGTACCACAGCTGATATAAATGAGGACTTCAGTTCCTTCTTGGCTTCCATGTGGGAATGTAACATTGTCATACCTGATTTGGTACAAAAAACCCATCGCCACTCTCTGCGTAATCCTCAAATTCAGGGACATCGCCAACTGGTTGTAGTTTGTTTTGCTCTTCTCCAAACATTGCGTGTAAAACATTAGTCATTGTTTTCATTAGTTCTTCATCAGGCTTCATGGGAAAAGCAAATAAAAAGTTGAAAACTAACACACTAACTGTAAAGTTCTGAAGTGAAGAAATAGTTAAACTGTACAAGTCAAACTTACTAGTTGATCGAAGGCACTCATTTCTATGTTGGAGCCTTCCATCTCTTGGTCATTTTCACTATTGTGCAGTTTGTTAGTCTTCACAAACTCATCCCACACTGCCTTTATGAGAACTTTTTTATCCTATAAATGAACACAAGTGACAGACAGCATTTCCTTCATATTAACTCTACACTCAAGCAGACCAAGTAGATTTGCTGTGAGAGGGGAAGAGGAGCCATGGGGAGGGATTGCTGTATACTATAACTAGCCTTTCTGTGCACTCTGCATTTCAGAAATGTTGGCCTCCTTGTATTCATAGTACACAATTTTAAGAAACTCCTTGGTTGACCACTAAGGCCTCTTCTATGCCTATATACTCCTAATAGCAGGGACTATTCTCCTTGAGATCCCTTTGGACAGTTCCCATGTGACTAACAAGCCTGGCAGTTTCCTCATATGTTACCTTCTGATTTTGCAGTTCAGCATCCAACCACGCATCAGGGATTACAGCAGCTGAGGCCACTCCTAGGCATAGGATGACTAGGAAGATTGTAGGAGTCATGTCTCAAGTACCTGGAGGAAAAAGGATAAATCTGTTTAAATATTTCAAAGCTACTATTTTTTTAACTGAGAAATTAAGGCATCTATGGTGGATCAAGACTGTTTGAAATATTGTATTTATCTAAACAATGGGGAAAAGTCTAAGGATGTGGTTTATTTGCAGAAAATATATCAAGGTATTTGTTAGTAGTTGTTCATGGTTCTAGTGATGGAAATAGCTAAGTAGTGTGAGTTTCAGTTTTCAGACAGATGTTCATGTACATCAAGATTCCAAAAGCTATTGCTGTAACTGAGGACTTAAGGCAGATCTCGTCTAGGATTTATAAAGACTAATGAGACTTCAAAAGGTGAAGGACATTGAACATCATCTTCCTCCCTGTTACACAGCATGAGCTACCATATGTCTTGGACTCTCCCCTCTTGAATGGTAACAGTCTATTCTGTCCTTCCTGGAGAATGCAGGAATGACATGATCTGCTGATTTGTCTGACATACCACTGTCACTGTGGCTTCTGAGTCTTCACTTACTGCCACAGAGAAAATGGTCTTCTCAAGGTCATGCAGTCAGGTATAAAGTAGACCACTCCCAGGATTCTCAGCTCAATCTTTTCTAGGTCTTCTGTTTAATTCCCCCAGAAGACACCAAGTCAGTAGCATGATGCCTGGTATTCCTTCTGCAGGAATGGATTTAAATTGTGTGGGTATGGGAAAAAGTGATCCTAACTGGGAAGTATTGAGTATGGTTACCATTATTCAGGACACCAACTGGAACTCCCTGTAACAAGGCCCAGACTTATACTCAAAGGGATCTAGCACAAAGCTTCATGCCTGAGGGGCCTGTTTTTTCTTTGGATCCTCCACTCATCCTCCTTGTTTCTCTACACCAAGGATCCTGAATGTCAGATTTTCTCTTGTGCCTCATTCTCCAGGGAGTTTCTCCAGAGCACTCTTCAAGTCCTCAATCTGCTCTGGCAGAGTCAGGGCCTTACCTGTGATGTCCAATGCTGTGCTGGGCACTCGAGTGGTTCAGCTCTTCAGAGGTCCCTGGAGATCCAGAATCTAGCTGAGCTGCATACCCTTCAGTCTTTAAATCCCTAATTTCTGGCTACTAAGCACCACCCATAAGTCCTAATGTTTTTATGATTGGTTGTGTTGATGACACCATTGGGCCCCAGGCTCTAGGACTCCAGGCATTTACGAAATTGAAGGATGAAGTGTGGATTGCTGCATTGGACTATGGGAGAGATTTGCATGAGTCAGTTTTAGAGGAAGGTTGGAAATGAGTGTTGAGGTCCTTGGTTCATTAGTACCCCGATGTTATGCTTTGTGGGCTGCTGAAGAAGAAGTGTTTCTAGGTAACTTTGAATGGCTTTCAGTCCAAGTATGGTTTTGACATGGAGCAACAAACACCCTGGAGCAGTATGAGTCAGCATATTCAAGTCTAATATCTCTTGGAAATACAGACCGCAGGATACTTCCATGATATCTGGGTTGGATCCAGGTAGATCTTACAAAAATACTTAGGGGGGAGGTGCTAGATAAATGGCTTTGCAGTAAAGAGCACTTACTGACCTTGTAGAAGACCTGACTTTAGTTCCCAGGACCCACTTGGAGCTCCCAACTATCTTAAACTAAAGTTTCAGGAATACAATGTCCTATTTTTTTGCCTTTTTGAGCACTAGACACTCAAGTGAAAGAGGTAAAGTACACATAAACGTAAAACAAAGTTCAATAAAAGTTGTTTAGACGAGGTGGAAGTAGCTGAGGAGGAAAGTGTCCCTATGAGAAGACCAGCAGTCTTAACTAAGCTGGACCCCTGAGAGCTCTCAGATACTGAGCTACCAAACGAATAGCATACACCAGTTGATATGAGGCCCCTGGCACATACACAGCAGAGGACTGCCTGGTCTGGCTTCAATGAGATAAGATGCACCTAGCCCTGAAGAGATTTGGGGCCCCAGGGAGTGGGGAGGTCTGGTGGGGTGAGGGTGGTATGGTAGAGTCCTCCTCTTGGAAACGGGTGAGGGGGCAAGAGGTATGGTATGGGGAATAGTCAGGGGTAGACCAGGTGGGGAATGAAGACTGGACTATAAAAGAGGATTAAATAATGATGATGATGATGATGATTTTGATGATAGTGATAATAAAAAGACAATAGTTAGGGTAAGGCTGTCTTGATACAATGGATAGATAGCCAGGGGCAAATCCTTGGGTGGGACAGGGGTTGAAAGGGCTAAATGAAGATTTCCTAAGATGCTTCCCCTGATGATACTTCGTTCTAGTCTCCTTGCTCAGAGTTATTTTATCCTTTCATCCCTTTAGTGATTGAGTTGTGACATATGGATCATTTACTAAAAGGCGTTGCTGATAAATGGACGAGGAAAAATGAGAAATATGGAAATTTCTTCAGTTGCTCTTTCTGGGTTTTCCTTATGGAAATCCCATGTTCATCTTGAGGTTTCAGTTAGGACACTTCTTAAACTTCAATGTTAAAATGTGAAACAAGGAGAATGTAAGAGTGTTTCAGATAGAAGAATCACAGGTACATACCCATAACTACTAACTACTGTAATCCAAGATTTGCATAGAGAAGAAGATGGCCCATCAAATCAACTATGTAGAACTAATGTGGGCTCACAGAGACTGAAGCAGCAAGCAGGGCATGGGACCTTCTGTGTGTAAGTTATGGGTGTCAGCTTGGTGTTCTTGAAAGAGTTTCAACAGTGGGAGCAAGTGTACCTCTGACTCCTTTGCCTCTTTTGGAGACATCCCTTTGGGGGTGATTTATCCAGTCTCAGTACAAAGGCTTTGGGCTTGTCTTACTGTGCTGTGTTTTTTCTTGTCCGGCTGTCATATCTTGGTGGTCTGATCTTTTTTGAAGGGAAATGGAGAATAAGCAGACCTAGGACAGAGGGAAGGTAGAGAGAAACTGGGAGGAATAAGGAGAAGAATAATTCTGGTGGGATATATTATTTGAGAGAAGAATCTATTTTCTATTAAAAAAGGTTCAGAAATGTTCCAAACCATTGTGATTTTATCAATACCATAAAACACCTATATATGTATGGATGTATATGCATATGTATATGTATATGTATATTTACCAAACATATTCATTATAGAAATCCTTTTCAGGAAATACAAATACCTTGCCACTTCCACAATGTTTTCAATGAATATTTTTACTATTCACTCAAAACTTAATCATAATTTACATATTTTACACATATCATTATTTACAGATTGTTCTGATTGAGAGTTGTTTGAGCACCACCCAGAAACACTGACCTCTCACTCTTATTCTGTGACACATGCATGGATGAAAGTTCCCATTTTAACTTTCCCATTCTCTGGGAAATAGCCCTTCATCCACGCTTAAGTAATCAATGCAATAAACTCAACACACACACACACACACACACACACACACACACACACACAGGAAATATACCACTGAATGTGGGCTTTGAGCATTTGAAAGCCATGTACTCATTTCTAGTGTGCCCTCTATGATTCTTGTTTGTGTTCTAAGATATAAGCTCTCAGTCACTGCTCCAGATGTCATGTCTGCCACCATCTCCCATGATACTTCCCTTCTTTTGAACCCTAATCCATTGGAATCATATGCCAAGATAAACCCTTCCTTCTATAAGCTGCCTTGGTCATGGCGTTTTATCACATCAACAGAATAGTAACTGATGCACATAGAAACACCAATTATTTTTCTGTATAATATTTCATGAGCATTTGGTTGCTTTCCATGTAAGTGGAGAAAGAAGATATAATGCCTTTCTCCCCTTCATTACCAAATATGCACAAAGTCTATTTGATCCAAAGAATTTGGGATGCAAGAAAAAAACAGTGATAGATGTTTAAGCCGTGAGAGTAAGACACTTGTTGTAAGTCATTGGGATACCTGTTTATACAAAAATTTTAAGTTATACTTATATAATCTTAATTAAGGTCTCTAAATATAGTTAGAAGCCTGTCTATGCAAGTTTTTGTATCATCCTGTTTCAGCCAACAATTCTATTATGTCAGTTTAGCACAAACCTCTGTCTTTACCATCTGTTAATCCTCCCTACGTGATCAAGAGTCTTTCTCCACCTACGCCCTAGGTTATGTCTCCTCACATGGCCAACAGCAAGATTCCTGTATGTCTGTTTAGTCATAATCTCCTTCTTAACAATTTTCAATCTACTGAGAAACAGTCTACTCCCTGCAATAAAATTTACATATCCATCTATACATGACATCAAGCACTCTCTTCTCTTACTGTAGGACTCCATACAAATGACTCTGTAGCTATAGCCTACTCTTTGAGTATAGCTTACCTAGATATTTTAAATAAGTAATTATTCAATTCCTATATTTATTTTAATAAGAAACTATGACCTAATTTCTCTTAAAGGGTACTTCACTTCCCCTTCTTTTGCCTGTAATTCACTAGAAAAGGAGACACTTTAATAAAAAAGTTATCCTGTATCCTTAATTCCCATAACTTCAAGAGTTGTGGTCTACTCCTGGTTTCTCATGATCCTAGAATTGTGTTTGGAAAGCAAATGATATTGTTAGATGGAAGGTTTACAGTGAAAACACTAAAACTCAACTTACATTTCAGAAGCGTGCAGGACAAATGCTCTGTGCTTTTTCTATGAACAAGAGGACAAAGCCTATTGTACTTGATGGAGCACCAGCAACATGTTAAAGAAATGATTACAGTTAAGCTAAGAATATCAAACTATTGAGTTTATTGGGTTGATTACTTAAGCATGGATGAAGGGCTATTTCCCAGAGAATGAGAGACTCTAAGTAGTCATATACCATCCAAAAATCCCACTGCATCTTAGGTAATAACCTAAAGAACTGCATCCCTGGAACTTCCTCCAAAACTTGGGGAATAAGAGATATTTACAAGGTTCAGAAAACTTCTGAAACTTACAAGATTCACAAGGCCCTTCCCCAGGGTTTTAAAAGCCATAATCAGCTCAAGTTACAAGTTCATTCGATAATTTCCTAGAATCAACAGAGGTGATCCTAATACTGGAGGATATGGAGTACCAACAGGCCAAACTCTTGTCACCAAATTGGGCTTCTAGTACTGGAACTAGGTTGCATTTAGTTGAGATGTTGGCTAATGGTGTCCCATGAAAATAGCTAAAAACTCAGGGTGTTGCAAAGACAGTGGTTTAGTCTTCACAAACTGACAGCAGGATCCCATTGCTGAGGGTAACACCCTCATAACTCATTGAATATGGAGAAGTCAAACTGGTGTCCACATGGAGCCTTTACTCCTACTTTCTAGTATTCTTGTTGATGGAAGGTATTCTGCAGGCTACCAAAAGAGATACAGAAACACCACCTAAGCCACAAAACCTTTGATCTACAATCTGTTATGCCTGCAAAATATGCTTAGGCAATTGTGGCACAGTATTTGAGGGAACAGCCAACCAATGTTCCAGTCCATGAGATGAAACCTATATCCAATACTGCTTGGAAGACCAATAACAAGAGACTAGAGAGACCAGAGACCTAGGGAAAAATAAAAAATTACTGGTCTTAAAAATGTATCAGCAAAATGTCTCCTAAAGGTATTCTGATATACTCAGATCAGCACCTTTTTTCAGTCAGCACTGGGGAAGCTTCCTACTGCAGCAGACAGGAATTAATGCAGACCAATGGCTAGATATTACACAGAAAATCTTTGTAACGAAAACCCAGCTCTAAATGGGATGTCTCTATCAAATTCCTCCCCTTAGAGCTCTGGGCACCCCATAGGAGAGGAGGTAAAAAAGAGTACAAGATCCTGGAGAGATGGAGACACCAGGAGAACAAGTCCCTCTGAATCAGCTAAGCAAGGCTCATATGAATTCACAGACATTGACGGGGCAAGGACAGGACCTACATGGGTATGCACCAGGTCTTATGAGTATTTATGATAGCTTTCAGTTTACTATTTCTATGGGACTTCTTATTGTATGAGTGACTCAATCTCTGATTTTTGTGGTTGCTTTGGGGGCTCTTTTCCTTTTGTTGTGTTGCCTTGTCCAGCCTCAATGTGATCACTTTTATTTATTTTATTTTAATTGTGTTTTGTTACTATCTGTTAAGACCCTGTTCTTTTGTAATGAAAGACAGAAATGAAGTATATCTGCAGGGGAACTGAGGAGGACAGGAAACTTGGAGAAGTAGAGGAAGAGAAAACTATAATCAAAATATGTTGTATGAGGAAAGAATCAATTTCAATAAAAGAAAAACAGTAAATTAAAAACTAGTAAACAAAAGTCAATGTGATTTTTTATTGTGACTTCAATATTTTGGGGGTGTTGTTTTACTTTCAAAGCTATTACCATTAAAACTTCAAGGTAGCCGGGCGTGGTGGCGCACGCCTTTAATCCCAGCACTCGGGAGGCAGAGGCAGGCGGATTTCTGAGTTCGAGGCCAGCCTGGTCTACAGAGTGAGTTCCAGGACAGCCAGGGCTATACAGAGAAACTCTGTTTTGAAAAACCAAAAAAAAAAAAAAAAAAAAAACAAAACCAAAAAAAAAAAACCTTCAAGGTATTATTACTTTAATATCACATTTATCCAAATCTTGACTGTATAAAAATATGATGCTTAAATGTATTAATGTGTTTTAATGTAACTTTTATATTTTAAGGTTACTATGAATTTATATATGTTATATGAAAATACATGATACATTGGTTTATAAAGCTCTTGGACACTCTGTGTTTCTGTTTCAAATGTAGAAACACAAGTATAGTATCTTATCCATTAACTACACTGTATCATTTAATGACACCATGGATTGTTTGACATTCACATCAGTGACCCAAAACAGCTGTTCAATTGTATTTAAGACCCACTCAGGAGGAGAGAAACCATGCCTGGTACTGGGAGTCTAGGCAGTTTCTTGGGGCTGGTATGGTCCTGGCCTACTGGGTTGGAAGATGCTTCAGCCATTAAAGGCTAGGCTCACAACCAAAGACCAGAATAATTCCTTACTATATTTCAAATCTTATCCTTATACCCACAGATAAGTGCAGCTACTAGCTCTCACCAAAGAAGTCTCTTTTTACAGAAAATGGAGACCATCACAGACAACTACAACTGGACACAATGCAGAGATCAATAGATTGTGGGAAGCGCAGCCCCAAAAGATATATCTGCATCACATTTCCTGCACATATAGCCCAGACAACACTACAGAAAGATTAAAAGAGCCAGACTACCAGGAAGTCTGCTGTGAAGCAGTCTCCCCTAGAGATTGCTCAATAAGCAAGAGTGGAAAAATAGCAATATCAATAGAAATGTTAATGTAGAAGGGAAAATTTCCCAGGGTCTCATTAGAGATGAAGATCTACAGGCAACTAATGACTGCTTGGAGAATGAGAACTAATCCAGTTTTGGGATGAGACCTCTTATTGTTTGCCCAATGCAAAATGATAAGTCTTAAAACCATACACACACTAACAACAGAAAATGACTCAGTAGTATATGTATATGTATATGTGTGTATATTATGTATGTATTCAGTATATGCACACATATACACACACACATAAATATGTGTACACATATATACATATCAATTATAATAAAACTTATATAGGCTATCAAGTTGAGGGAAGATGGGAGGGGTTCTACTGAGGTAACTGGGTAGGGCTGATATAAGGAAATAGATGTGCAGGAGAATGTGATGTAATTTTATTTCAATTAACAACACTTTTTAAAAAGATAAAGCCCAATCCTGGTGGAGAAGGTGAGGGTGAGTTAGCCCTGAGGGAATGAGAACAGGAGAGATTTATGGTGTGGCTTCTGGAGAGCTGGTAGGCTGACCAAGTCAGCAACCACTCAGACACAGATCAGACATAGAGAGCTTTGAGTAGACCCACACTGCCACACCTACCCCATCTATGAACTGCTAGAGCATATGAAAAGGCTGGTCCTGAATATGCAAAGCTGGAGGAGCTCCATGACACAGGGCAACAATAGGATACTCAAGAAGAGTCCCTGTGAGGATAAAATATTGATGGTATAGCAGAAGCTAGAGGCCTCAACCCAGACCAGTGACTCACTGCAGTGAACATTTGCAAATAAAGATGTGGGGACAAAAGTCTATACTGTGTGGCTGTGGCACACTATAGCAGCTTCCAAGGTAAGACCTGAAAATGGATCTAACCAAAGAGACAAGTAGGGGTGAAAGGGAAGACACAACAAATCACAAGGAATGTGAAGGCAGGACACAGTCTACACATCAAATATGGTCCTGATATGAGATCACAATGCAGAGATTGGTTGACAAGAAATTACTTCTTATCTTTTGTCCATCACTCAACACATTACTGAAATAAGGGATTTGCTGGCAGGTCATACTAGTCAATAAATAACTCCTGCTCTTTTTCACAACTTTCCTAAGATTTTGTATAAAGTCCACCAAGAAATTGTTTTAAGATTCCTCACTTATTCCTTAGGTATTTTGCTCTATACAATAAAGCATCTCTTAATTTAAAAATGTATATCCTTTGATATTTTTATAAATGTATAATACTCAATTATTATGGTTTTCTTAAACTTTCCATTACCTTTTCCTATTCACCTTTTGGTTCTACTTAGATCCAAATCCTTCTTATGAAAAGCCTTACTAAAAGCATATATTTTTAATTTGTTACATATATTTGTGTGTGTGTGTGTGTGTGTGTGTGTGTGAGAGAGAGAGAGAGAGAGAGAGAGAGAGAGAGAGAGAGAGAGAGACAGCCCAAGTATGGAGGTCAGTGGAAAACCTGTGGGAATTGTTTCTCTTCTTCTATCACATGGATCCCAGGGAACAATTCAGATGGTCAGACTAAGCAGTAATCCTATTATCATTCTTTTTAATATTAATACAATATTAATACTAACAATATTAGACTCATTGGGCTTAAATAAAGCTTCTTGCATGAGCATGAGTGAGGGAAGTTATATACTAGAGCATCAGCAACTTAATCTTTCCTTAATCTTTGAGGAAAATTACCTCCCCAGTACAAGCACCCAGTGATTGCTCTAGTACATGTATTAAATTCCATTGATCTAAGTGTCTTGTTTTGGTGCCAGTACCATGCTCTTTTTTTTATTACTATGGCTATGTAGCATACCTTCAAATCAGGGATGATGATACTTCCAGCAGCAATTTTTCCCCTCTCGATTTCCTTGTTTATCCAGGGTCTTTGGTGTTTTAATATTAACTTTAATATTTTATATCTATGGAGAGTGGCATTGGAATTTAATTGGTACATCCTTGAAGTCATATATTGTTTTTAGTAGGGTGGTGTGATTGTTTGTATATATTCAGCCTAGAGAGTGGCATTATTAGACAGGTGTGGCCCTGTTGTAGTAGGTTTGGCTTTGCTGAAGTAGGTGTGTCACTGTGGGGGTGGGCTTTAAGACACCCCCACTGCCTGCCTGGAAGCCAGTATTGTGCTAGCAGCCTTCAAATGAAGATGTAGAACTCTTAGCTCCTCCTGCATCATGCCTGCCTGGACACTGCCATGTTCCAGATGATAATGGACTGAACCTCTGAACCTGTAAGCCAACACCAATTAAATGTTGTCCTTTATAAGACTTGCTTTGGTCATGGAGTCTGTTAGCAACAGTAAAACCCTAACTAAGACAAGTAGTCATTTTTGCAGAGTTAATCTTAGCAATTCATGAACATGGGGAGTCTTTCCATCTTTCAGAGTCTTCAATTTGTTTCTTCAGTAACTCAGAGATTTCTTTTTCTTCGTTGACTAAGCTTGTTTCACTACATTTGTTTGTTTTTGAACTCACTGTGAATTGGAGGACTAAAGCCTCTTTCTCTGACTTCTTTCTCAGTCAGCTTCCGATATTATAAAGACAGGGTACTGATCTGAGTTTCTTCATTTTGTTTCCTGCCGGTGTTTGTCATCTAGGAGTTTTCTGGTGAAAATATTCTGCAAATACAGAAATTTTGATTCCTTGGTTTTTCTTTTTATATGCTCCATTTTTGTCATCCTCTCAACCTGTATGTTGGGCAAGACTTCAAGCACCACACTGAAAAGGAGTGAAGACAATGGGAATCTTTGCCTTGTAATAGGGATGGTACCAGTTTTTCTATATATGCAGGTTTGTTATATATAGCTATTTTAATGTTGAGTTATATCCCCATCATTCTGTTTGCTTTGCGTCTTTATCACAAATGATGTTGGATTTTGCCAAAGGTTTTTTTCTGTGTCAGTTGAAATGATCGAGTCATTCCAATCTTTAAACACATTTATGTTATTAACTTTAATTATTTATTTGAAAAAAAATTTTTTTTTTGGTTTTTCGAGACAGGGTTTCTCTGTATAGCCCTGGCTGTCCTGGAACTCACTTTGTAGACCAGGCTGGCCTCGAACTCAGAAATCCACCTGCCTCTGCCTCCCGAGTGCTGGGATTAAAGGCGTGCGCCACCACGCCCGGCTTATTTGAATATTTTTAACAACTCCTGCATCACTAGAATGAAGCCAGCTTAATCATGATTAATATTCATTTTGACACGTTCTTGAATTTGTTTTGTAATTATTTTATTGAGAACTTTGTGTCTATTTATCAGAGTTGTTATTCTACAATGTGTGTGTGTGTATGTTTATGTGTGTGTGTTTGGTTGGTTTCATTATCTGTGTGATATTGAAGTATTGGTTTTATAACATATTTAAACACATTTTCCCCTGTATATTTCATGGAATAACTTCATTTTAATTATATTTTTATTTATTCTCTGAGAATTTTATACATGTATATGGTGTACTTTGATCATTCAGTCCACACTCCCCTAATCCAATGCCTTTCAGGACTCCACCACATCCTCCCTCTTCCCAGTTTTATGTCTTCTTAAATCTTGGTACCCTGCTGACTTCCCATCCTCAAACTCTTTACTCCTGACTCCTAGAATTTTTCTCAGGCAGTGTCAAGAGCCTGGAAGCACTGAATAGGTGAATATCTCTGTGGCCTGTTATCTCTTACCACTCTCCAGTCATCTCTACTACCAACTCAGTGGAAGAGTCAGAGCCAATAGTTCATAAGAGATTGGTGAGGCTCTTAAAGTTTTAACCCACCATTTTTGTGGTTAAAATCCATTTGTCACAACTCTGTGAATATATGTACACCAGCTAAAATTTACTACAACATTCACCAGCTCCCACACTCCAATGAATAAGAAAGTAGGGTCACTGAGCAGGATAGAATAATAAGTTCTGATCTCTTGCTTACCATAAAAAATGTCTATATGATGACCTGGGCAAACTGTATCTCTACTCATGTACCATCCATGTAGCTCCTCACATATGACTAAGACCATATTCTATTCTCATATCTCTTTCTCATCCCTGAATGTAAAGCTCTTTAGTTTGCTGTCTTTCCAATGTAGACATACAGGCATCAGCTCCAAAAGATGATCACCAAACTCCACCCCATACAGAATTGCATCCCCTGTGAGTAACTCAAGTTATGATGAGAAACTGGTCAGAACACAACAGCAGACTGGTTTGGGTACTGACAAAGAACACTAATCTTCAGGGATTTATAAATCACCATCTGCCACTTGGAATTTCCATGACCCAGGAGACTGAACCCTGAGGGAAAGAACTCTGTGAGGCCAAAGTGAAGAATCTTATCAACAGGAAATGGCATAGCTAAAAGGAAAAGAAACCCTGTGGTAAGAACACACATCTGTCATGTTGAGTCAGAACAACCCAGGTGTGCTTGAACAGAGATAAGGAGTTATTGAGCCTTCTCTAAGAGCCTATACAGTTTCATCTGCCTATACAGTTTCTTTCTTTGTTTCTTCCTTTCTTTCTACCGAATCACTACTTTTATTTAATACCCACGTCATCAATTTTGCCAGTTATCCCAATATTGTCCTTTATTGAAATTTTTTCTTTCTATTTTTATTAATTATTCTAATTATTTACATTTCAGATTTTATCCGTCTTCCTAATCTCCCCTCCACAAACTTCCTACTCCATTTTGCTTCTAAGAGGGTGCTTTCCCCACCACTCCCACCTCATCCCTCTAGTATGCCCCTTCTCTGGGGCACCAAGCCTCCAAAGGACCAAGTTCATCCCCTCCCACTGAGGCCAGACTAGCCCATGTATGCTCTTTGGCTGGTGGCTTTCTCTCTGGGATCTCTGAGGGGTCTGGTTAGTTGATACTGTTGTTCTTCCTATGGGGCTGCAATCCCTTACAGATCCTTCAATTCTTCCCTTAACTCTTCCATAAGGGTTCAGTCCCTGAGCTCAGTCCAATAGTTGGCTGTATCTATATTTATCTTAGTCAGATGTTGGTAGAGCCTCTCAGAGGACAGCCTCTTGTCTGCAAGCACAACATGGCATCAATAATAGTGTTGGGGTTTGGTATTTATAGATGGAATAGATCCCAAGTTGTTGTGGTCTCTGTATGGCCTTTCCTTCAGTCTCTGCCCCATTTTTGAACCTGCACTTACTTTAGACAGGAAAAATTCTGGGTCAAAAATTTTGAGATGGGGTAGATGGTTCTATCCCTCAACTGGAGGCTATGTCTACCTATTTGAGGTGGTCTCTTCAGATTCTATATACCACTGTTGGGCATTTTCTATACATTTTCACATATATTTTCTGCTCTTCTTCCTGCATACCACCATCACATGTCAATTACAGGCAGTGAAAAAAATTACTCATTAGATATATGCCCCCAAGTAAACTTCTTTTTTTTTTAGAGATGAAAGCAAATTTATTACTCACAGTAATAACAATAACCAGAGTGTCTATGCTTCTACAATTCTGAATTCCAAAATCTTACAGATCTATGAAGTAAACTACTTTTTTATGCAAAGCTAGATGTACTATTCATCACACTCTAAAACCCTGAACAGGTTAAATAGGCGTTTAATAGCAATGGGATATCATTGATACTCTAAATCCATGGCCAGACAAGAGACATTTCTATAAGACTGAAGAGGCTATTCCTGACATCAAGAGGTTCTATTTTAGGGTATGCTTCTTCAGGTGATGGAGTTTTCCATATGAGAAAAATATCTATAATTTCTTATTTTTAAAAGATTTGGGTTTTCTGTCTTCTTCCCATGTGCAGTGTACTTTACCTCACATCAAAAATGTTTCACACTTAGCAAGGGGAACCCTTCATTACTGGTGAAAGTGCAAACTTGAACAACCACTTTGGAAATCAATGTGGCATTTTCTCAGAAAACTTGGAATAGTTCTACCTCAAGACTCAGCTATACCACTCCTGGGCAAATACCCCCCAAATATTCCAATATCTCACAAAGACACTTGCTCAACTATTTTCATAGCAGCTTTATTCATAATAGCCAGAAACTGGAAACAGCCTCAGTTGGATGTCCCTCAAATGAAGAATGGATAAAGAATATGTGGTACATCTATACAATGGAATACTATTCAGCTACTACAAACAAATCATGAATTTTGCAGACAAAGAATAGAACTTGAGTGAGATATCCTAGTCCCAAAAGGATATGCATGATATGTACTCACTTGTAAGTGGATATTAACCATAAAATACAGGTACCATGTTACACTTCCCAGACTCAAAGAAGCTGAGCAAGAAGGAGAACCTAAGTGAGGAAGCTGGGGTCTCACTTAGAATGGGGGCATAAAATAGTCATAAGAGGGAACTTGGAATGATTAGGGATAAGGAGGGGAATGGGGTGTTCAGGATCGGGTGTGAGAAAGGACAGATAGATGGCTAGATGGCCATGAAATGAACGGAAATCTGCAACTGACAGGGTGAGGAGGTGAGGAGTATCTCCAGGATGAGCCAGAGATCTGGAATAAGAGAGGTGCCAAGAGTCAATGGGAGTGACCTTAGATGTGTCTCACTACATTGGGGCTATGTAACTTAAAAAGGCCACCTGTAGCCATTCAGGAGTCCCAGTAGAGCCATAGAGATACCAAACCATCTACACAACTTTCAATTCAATATTTATCATATCTACAAGAAATACAGTTACAGGGGATGGAACAGAAATTGAGGAAATAACCAGACAATAATTCTGCACAACTTGAGACCCATCCCATTGTGAGCACCAACTCCTAAGATTATTAATGATAGGTTGTTATGCTTGCAGACACGAGAATCTTGTCTTCTGAGTGGATCCACTCAGCAGCTGACTCAGATACCCATAGCTAAACAGTGGATGGAATCTGGGAATTCTTATGGAAGAATAGAAGGAACGATTGTGGGCCCTGAAGGGGATATGAACTCCACCAGAAGACTAACCTGGACCCTTGGGGTGGTTTGGTGAGCAGGGGGAGGCGGGAGGGGATAGGGGATTTTCGGAGGGGAAACTAGGAAATGGGATAACATTTGAAATGTAAATAAATAAAATATCTAATAAAAAGGAAAAAAAAGAGTGTGGATGGTGGAACACATGCGCTACAAAAGAAGAAGGGCAACATCAGAGTGACAAATCGCCAGCAGGAGTGGGACGGCCGGAGTGTGAGGTGCTGTGGTGTAGGGAAAGGGTCATCCAAAACCAGATACTCAAAGGGACATGGGAATCCACTACATTATAAACACATTTAAAAACAGTTATAAAAGAGAATTTGGATGGAATTTCTAGACCTGAGTGGCCCCATGCTGCTGTTCCCAGAAGACGAAGGTGGTGCAGCACCCTTGGAGTTGTGGGTAAAGAACTGCCAAAGGTATAAAAGTTACGGTCATGGTCATTGGTTGGTCACTGAAATTTGAAGGTCAGACTATTTCTCAGGAAACCTCACAATTAGTTGCCGAATATCCAGAAACTCTCCTAGAAATGTGCTCACTGCTGACACAGGACCAAAAATTGCTGTGCAAGCAGCTGGCAGGGAAAAGGCAGCAGTGGTCTTTCCAGCTTTGGACCCTGCACATTCCATTCCTACTTTCCAGGCAGCGTGTGCTTCTGGAACAACAGTGGGTGGAGCCTAGGTGGGAGGAGCAAGTGTTGATGGGAGTGCGGGGTGCACTACGTTCATGTATAATATTGAGGAGTGGGCTGATGAGGAAGGATGGAGGTATGTCCAGAATGCTCTATACACAAGTATAATATGAAGAGGACGTTTGCTAAGGGAAATAAAGGCTGAGTGGGACACAAGGCACCGTGTACCCATATAAAATCCTCAAATAATAAATTATCTGCAAAGGAGATTTAAAAACATGAAATATTTCATCACCAAATTTTTCCTTAGAAATGAAGAAACTGACAAAAAAAATCCCTGGCCAATTAACAGGAAGAAAATAGGACCTTTGTCTTCCAACTGGAAGGAACTGAGTCTTGACAAGAAGAATGGACTGAGATGTGATTCCTTTTCTGGAGGTTCCAAATGAAACTCAGTCTCATAGATACCTGCATCATCTTTGGGAGACCTTGAGCTGAGGTTCTAGGATGCTGTGGTAGAGTCCAGAGATGAAAAACCTGTGAGGTAAGGAGTGTGTGTTGTTTTAGCTTCTAAAGACAGAAGTTTATTTTTAAAAGGCTTTTTTGGTAGGCCTTTTAAAAAGATTTAAGCAAATTTGCATACTAAGAGATGGATATGCCCAAGTGTTCCATTTTAGAATTAATCTGGGCTTTTGACATGGTGCCTCAGTGTGTCAGTATGGCTGTGGGTGGCCAAGCCTGATGATCTGAGGTTGATTTCAGGATACACTTAGTAGAAAGGGAAAACCAACTCTCGAAAATTGATTTGATTTTCACCCCCCATGCTGTGGATGAAGGCATGACTAATACACACATGCAAACACCCACACATATGCACAATAAATATCATAAAATTAACTTTGAGAAAAGGCTATTTGATATTTTAGGATGTAGACCAACTTCAATATTCTGTCCTAATGTCAAGCCATGAAGTAAGGAAGAAGGTTTTTGTTTTGTTCTTTTGGTTTCTTTCTTTCTTTCTTTCTTTCTTTCTTTCTTTCTTTCTTTCTTTCTTTCTTTCTTTCTTTCTTTCCATGAAACTAAAGACCACTACTCAAACAGAAGATTTAAAAAAAAATATTCTAGTACAGCCAATCTGAAAACCACTAACAGAATGTTTCCTTGTTGAGGTAGTATGGTAGGACTAGATGGAAATGGTTTTGCTTTCTGTAATTAAATTGTGTTTCCATAAGCTAAGAAATATGTTCATATTCAGTGACAGCCCTGATGCTCAGGAGACAAACAGCTCCACCCTGAGTATAGCACAACTGTGTTCCTCCCAGCAACATTCCCACATCCTGTGCTAGGACTGCATGTGCCATTTGAACAGCACGTAGTGTGTTCAGGACCAAGGAAGGAGTGAACGAAATTCAACACCTGTGAACTTTTCCAGCAACACTTGGTGCTCATCTATACGTCATCATCATTTTGTATTGTTTAGGTCATTTTACAGCCAGAAGACTTTAATGTTGAGAAACTTCTCATGTGATGAGTCATGACTCAGAATTTAAGAACGTAAAAGCTTTGGAGAGAAATGACACAGCCAAGACTGCTTGTGTGAAGGATACAATAAGAAACTGAATGACAGAATTGATGATGATGATGTTGATAACAATAATAGGCTTTGTTCCAGGGAGAAACAGAGAACAAGCTTCAGAAATCCAGAGTGGAAAGGTACAAGAAAAGAGGGAAAACAGTTGAACAAAATAAATCAAGAAGAACTTAGGGTGAACTGCTCTGTCCTTTGGTAGTGTGTGCCACTTCCACAAGTAAATCACAGACAACCACTCAATTCTGTGGGAGCCTGTGTAAGAAAGCTGTGAATATATGGTGATCTACGAATGGAAGAGAGTGCAGAATGCTGGTCCCACTAGGTGGCCTTCTAAAAAGAATTACATGAAGTATGATAAGTGGATGTCCTTAAAAGCCAGGACACGAAGTGGTATTTTGTTGTTGTTTTTATGTTTTTTGTTTGTTTTTGGTCAACAAGGAAGAGAAGAAAAGAAACAAGATAATTAATAACAATATAAATAATCCTAAACCAATTCACTAATCAAGTTTCTATTACAAATCTAATCAGAGCTTAAAAATCTCAAATGATACTAGTACTAAATGGTGCCTAACTTGTTAGTGATTTTGCACTGCAGTTAATGTAGGAGAGTTCAAAATGACTTACCTGTAAGTTGTATTCACACTGATATGGCTTCTCTCCACTGTGAGTTCTTTTGTGCCTTTCCATGTGATATTTCTGTATGAATCTCATACCACATTCATCACAGTGAAATGGTTTTTCACCTAGTACATGATTTTAAAAAATTGTAAAATCATGAACTGTTTTGCCAAAAGAAATTCTTAACATAAACCAAAAGTCTGTCATTAAAAAAAAATCCAGGACATGAAAGGAATGCCCTGGCATTTCCACATTATCTTTGTAGAAAGAAAAAGGCTTGGGAGGAATCTCTTTTACATGACCAGAGTTAATACTCACAAGACATAACACCATGTGCATTCCCGAACAGTACCTTTGTTTGCTAAAGCTACTCACAGACATCTTTCTCATGTATTGTTTGCTTCAGTCCTAACATGAGAACTGCTTGTTTCTACTGCTCATGTGCTCCAATACCTCTAGCTCCATCATTCCGTCACTCAGATCTGTAGCACTTCCTTTGATCTGTGGAGACTCAGTCTCACTGGCTGAGGTGAGTGTGGGGGGGGGGCACAGTTCTACCTTCAAAGGCAGCCTGTGCCCTCATGAACCTTGAATCCAATTGCAGATTTTTCAAGACTGTGATACCTCAAATTGTTTTGTCAGGCCAGAGAGCAATGGGTAGCACACATTTCAGAGAGAATTTATTATTTAAAGGTGGACGTTCTTAGGATCCTGAGATCAGGGTACTTTGCTGTGTAAACTGTCTCAATTTGCCCTGCCACAGTCCCTGGGTAAGTGAAATTCTAGAGCAGTCATTCTCAATCCATGAGAATAGCAATTGTCCCTTTTGAGGATTGAATGCTCCTTTCACAGGAGTTATGTAAGACCATCAGGAAACACAGGTATTACGTTTTGATTCACAACAGTAGCAACTTCACAGTTATGAAAAGAGCAACAAAAATAATCTTATGTTTTGGGGTCACCACAGCAAACAGATCTGTATTAAAGTGTTGCAGCATTATGAAGGCTGAGAACCACTGTATTAGAGAACCCAGGAAGACCAGACAGACACAGGCTGGAGGATTTGGGGAGAAGAATGTCCTTAGGTTTGGACATTCTCAAGGAGAAAAAAAAAAAATAAAAAGCATTTCTCAGTGCTGAGCCTGAGCCAGGTGTGATTCAGACTATGAAGCCTCCTGTCACCCCTGGTGGCTGTAGACAGTATCCTGAGGTGCTAATAGGGCTGCTCATGATATCTGTAGCAGCACCCCACTAGTGGAGAGCTTATTCCGTGATAGGTCTTGGATGTCCGTAGCCATGTAACCTTGTGCTGATCTGCATTCTGTGGATCTCTCACTGAGCTGGGGAAAAATCTCTCAGCCATCCCAGGGAGAGGGAATCTGAGAAATTCTCCAAAGGTGAGAGAATTTGCAGTCCTATGCAAACCTAACTGTGGCCAGTAGAGGGCTCTCATCTGCAAGAAAGAAAATTATCTCTGGATGACATCAGCCCCTAGTCCAACACAGACTCCAGCAACAGACATCTGCAATCTCTGCTGACCATCACCTGATCATGTAGTCTGCATACTTGTCTCCAGGGACTCAAAAAAAAACATTTTCCAACTCCAAATTTGGTTTCTTGCACTTCCTATAATATATATATATCCATTCTCTGCACCCCTTCTGTCCCCTTTGATCTACATTTTGCAGTGGCTTCTGAGAAAATGCTATTATATTTCTTTTTTAAAAAAAGATTTATTTATTTTATGTGAGCACATCGTTGTCTTTATTTTTTATTAGATATTTTTTTCATTTACATTTTAAATGCTATCACCAAAGTCCCCTATACCCTCCCCTCACCCTGTTCCCCAACCCACTCCTGCTTACTGGCCCTGGCTTTCCCCTGTACTGGGGCATATGATCTTCGCAAAAGCAAGGGCCTCTCCTCCTATTGATGGTGGACTAGGCCTTCCTTTGCTATATATGCAGCTAGAGACACAGCTTGGGGGGTGGGGGGCGGGTGTACTTGTTAGTTCATATTGTTGTTCCTCCTATAGGTTTGCAGACCACTTTAGCAACTTGGGTACTTTCTCTACCTTCTTCATTAGGGAACCTGTGCTCCATCTAATAGATGACTGTGAGCATCCACTTCTNAGAGCCAGGGTTTCCCAGAGCCTGGGGCTTCCTGGAGCAACTGCTGCTTCCTACATCTCCCCCTTCTTTATTAATTAAATATGAAGTCCTGCAAATCTGGTCAGTGAACATCCCGGCCTGAGGGAGCAGCCTTTGACAAGTGACTGATAGGAAATTGGGCTACCATCAGACATGACCACCAGTCTGTCTCTGCAGAGATCTGGAGTAGGAGGAGATGCCACCAGCACGTCGCTGGCAGACTTGGCTGTAACAGAGGTCGAATCTTTTTATGCAATCATGAGACATTGTAATGAATTTCCACCCTAGTTGTTGATAGGCGTACTTTAGCATACCTGTCTCCGTGTCTTTTTATCAGGGGGAGGATAGGTCAGGATGACACGAAACCTCCATGCAATTTGACATGCTTTTGAGGAATCTATCCTGTATGGAACATCTCCTGCACTGTATTGTGACACTCTGTCAGCAAAATTGAGTTTCCTTACTCTGATATTCTTTGAGGTGGTATAGTGGAAATCATCAGGTCTGCCCCTAAACCGGGGAAGTATCGGCAAACCAGTCTGCTAGGAAATCATTACAGACTTTTAAGAGAGGCCAACCAGAACTAAGGCAAAATGCCCTCGTCTATGGCCATCAGGGCTTGAATAATGACAGCTTTCTGTGAGTGCGTCTCATACAACATAACAACCAGAAGCAAAGTACACAACCCGCAAACACCAGGACACCCCAAAGTAGCATCCCAGCCCATTCTTTAGAAAAGGAAAAGGCATTGGACAGCCAAGAGGTAAAATCTCCCAAGGTGACAGGGTCGACTCTGGTGTCGTTCAGGATAGAAATCTGGATAAGGAGCTTCCGGAAAAGTCATTCTGCCTCCGCAGTCCAATTCCCTTGAAGATACTCCGACAACTCCCTGCTAAAATTAAAGTTTTTAGATATACCAGCAGTTAGTGGGGTAAAACATAAATTCTTAAAATGGGAAACACAGGAAAATTGAATCAACCGAAATAGTTCTTCCTTTTTTTTTTTTTTTGTTCTTTTTTGTAAATCAATTCTTTGATTTGCCAATAAAATGCCAGGTGACAAATGGACATTAACCTCTTCTTGAACCATCAGAGTAGTGGATGCTCGATCCACAATATTACTAATTGTTTCTGCTGCTTGTACTTGATTTGCCATGGCTACAGCTGTGGTAACTGCAGCAGTTGCTGAGATAGTAATGGCAGCAATGATAACAGCAGTAACACCAAAATTTTTTTTATGTCTAGGCGTGCAAAAGGAGTAAGGGAAGTTGGGCAAAACAGCTGAATTACTATGTACTGGCATAGGGACTGGCCAAGTGTGGGCAACAGCCCATAATTTTAACATATTACCCATTTGCAGATTCATCAGGAGTATCAATAGATGTAGGTGTTTCTTCATTATCCTTTTTCTCTGCTGCGTCTTCCAAGGGAGGGGGCACTCTTCGTATCAGTCTCTTGAGTATCCAAATTGGTTCTTTGTCCCTAGGAAAAACACAAACCGCTCCCCTGGACTGTGAAATAACTGAGTCTGGACCTAGCCATTACCCGGATAACACATCTTTCCTTTTAACATATTGTGAATGTATAGGGATTATGGCAGTGTGCCTATCAGCTGCCGAAAGGCCATTATTATCCAAAATTAAAAAATTTAAAGTAAAAAGGGCTAAGGATAGTCTTTCTTTAGGTGATCTACCATGTCTTATTCCCTCTTTTTGTTTTTGTAAAATTTTTTTGAGGGTTCTATGAGTTCATTCAATAATGCCCTGACCCTGGGGATTATATGGCAGCCCATGACTGCAGATGACATCCATTTGTTTGCAGAATGATTCAAAAGAGTGTGCTGTATAAGCTGGTCCATTGTCAGTTTTGAGCTGCTGAGGCTTAATTCTACAGTTTGAGGAGAGCCAGGCTGAAATTGGCATAAAATTGGCTCTCCTGTGCCTATTATATAAGCTCCACATCCTGTTTTTATTAGGAGCTCCACGAATAGGCAAAGCGGAGGTAAGTTTAGGAAATACTACAGGATGTTCTTTAAACAGAGGTAGTAATGGAAAGGTTTTATCTAATATACAGGATATATGTGACACATAGTAGTTTGCTTTCGGCAGGATAGTCATTTTGACTATATTAATCCTGCCAATCAATGAGCATGGGAAATCTTTCCATCTTCTGAGATCTTTGATTTCTTTCTTCATAGACTTGAAGTTCTTATCATACAGATCTTTCACTTCCTTAGTTAGAGTCACACCAAGATATTTTATATTATTTGTGACTATTGTGAAGGGTGTTGTTTCCCTAATTTCTTTTTAGCCTGTTTATCTTTAGTGTAGAGAAAGGCCATTGATTTGTTTGAGTTGATTCTATATCCAGCTACTTCACTCAAGTTGTTTATCAGATGAAGGGGTTCTCTGGTGGAACTTTTTGGGTCACTTATATATACTATCATATCATCTGCAAATAGTTCTATTTTTACTTCTCCTTTTTCAATTTGTGTCCCCTTGACCTCCTTTTGTTTTCTAATTCTTTAGCTAGTACTTCAAGTACTATATTGAATAGGTAGGGAGAAAGTGGGCAGCCTTGTCTAGTCCCTGATTTTAGTGGGTTTGCTTCCAGTTTCTCTCCATTTAGTTTGATGTTAGCTCTTGGTTTACTGTATGTTGCTTTTAGTATGTTCAGGTATTGGCCTTGAATTCCTGCTCTTTCTAAGACTTTTATCATGAATGGGTGTTGAATTTTGTCAAATGCTTTCTCAGCATTTAACAAGATGATCATGTAGTTTTTGTCTTTGAGTTTGTTTATATAGTGAATTATGTTGATGGTGTTCCATGCATTAAACAATCCCTGCATTCCTAGGGTGAAGCATACTTGGTCATGATGGATGATCATTTTGATGTCTTCTTGGATTTGGTTTGCAAGGATGTTGTTGAGTATTTTTGCATCATTATTCACGAGGGGAATCGGTCTGAAATTCTCTTTCTTTGTTGGGTCTTTGTGTGGTTTAGGTTTCAGAGTAATTGTGACTTCATAGAATGAATTGGGTAGCGTATCTTTTGTTTCTGTTTTGTGGAATAGTTTGAGGAGAGTTGGAATTAGGTCTTCTTTGAAGGTCTGATAGAACTCTGCACTAAACCCATCCGGTCTTGGGTTTTTTTTGGTTGTGAGACTATTAATGACTTTCTTCTATTTCTTTAGGGTATATGGGACTGTTTAGGTCATTAATCTGATCCTAATTTAACTTTGGTACCTGGTATCTGTCTAGAAATTTGTCCATTTCATCCAGGTTTTCCAGTTTTGTTGAGTATAGCTTTTTTGTACTAGGATCTGATGATGTTTTGGACTTCCTCAGGTTTTGTTATTTCTCCTTTTTCTTTTCTAAATTTGTTAATTAGGAGACTGTCACTGTCCCCTCTAGTTAGTTTGGCTAAGGGTTTATCTATCTTGTTGATTTTCTCAAAGTACCAGCTTCTGATTTGGTTGATTCTTTGAATAGTTCTTTTTGTTTCCACTTGGTTGATTTCAGCCCTGAGTTTATTTCCTGCAGTCTACTCCTCTTGGCTGAATTTGCTTCCTTTTGTTCTAGAGCTTTTAGGTGTGCTGTCAAGCTGCTAGTGTATGCTCTCTCTAGTTTCTTTTTGGAGGCACTCAGAGCTATGAGTTTTCCTCTTATGACTGCTTTCATTGTGTCCCATATGTTTGGGTATGTTTTTATTACATCTCCATTTTTATTACATTCTAAAAAGTCTTTAATTTCTTCCTTTATTTCATCCTTGACCAAATTATCATTGAGTAGAGTATTGTTCAGCTTCCACATTGTTTGGCTTTCTATTACTTATGTTGTTATTGAAGATTAGCCTTAGTCCGTAGTGATCTGATAGGATGCATGGGATAATTTCAATATTTTTTGTATCTGTTGAGGCCTGTTTTGTGACCAATTATATGGTCAACTTTGGAGAAGGTACCATGAGGTGCTGAGAAGAAGGTATATCCTTTTATTTTAGGATAAAATGTTCTGTACACATCTGTTAAGTCCATTAGTTTCATAACTTCTGTTTGTTACACTGTGTCTCTGTTTAGTTTCTTTTTCCAAGATCTGTCCATTGATGAGTGTGTGGTATTAAAGTCTCCCACTATAATTGTATGTGGTGCCATGTGTGCTTTGGGCTTTCCTCAAGTTTCTTTAATGAATATGGATGCCCTTGCATTTGCAGCATAGCTATTCAGAATTGAGTGTTCATCTTGGAAGATTTTACCATTGACGAGTATGAAGTGCCCGTCCTTGTCTTTTTTGATACCTTTATGTTGAAAGTCGATTTTATTTGTTATTAGAATGCCTACTCCAGTTTTTTTTCTTAAGTCTGCTTGTTTGGAAAATTGTTTTCCAGCCTTTTACTCTGAGGCAGTGTCTGTATTTGTCCCTGAGGTGGGTTTCCTATATGCAATAAAATATTGGGTCCTGTTTATGTCATCAGTCTGTTAGTCTATGTCTTTTTATTGGGTGATTGAGTCCATTGATATCAATAGATATTAAGGAAAAGTAATTGTTACTTACTGTTATTTTGGTTGTTAGAGTTGAGATTCTGTTCTTGTGTCTATCTTCTTTTAGGTTTATTGAAGAATTACTTTCTTGTATTTTCTAGCACATAATTTTCCTCCTTGTGTTGGAGTTTTCCCTTTATTATCCTTTGAAGTGCTGGATTTGTGGAAAGATATTTTGTGTATTTGGTTTTGTCATGGAATACTTAGTTTTCTCCATCTATGGTAATTGAGAGTTTTGCTGGGTATAGTAGCCTGGGCTGGCATTTGTGTTCTCTTAGGGTCTGTATAACATCTTTCAAGGATCTTCTGGCTTGTATAGTCTCTTTTGAGAAGTCTGGTATAATTGTAATAGGTCTGCCTTTACATGTTACTTGACCTTTTTCCCTTACTGCTTTTAATATTCTTTCTTCGTTTAGTGCATTTGTTGTTATGATTATTATGTGTTGGGAGGAATTTTTTTCTGGTCCAGTCTATTTGGAGTTCTGTAGGCTTCTTGTATGTTCATGGGAATCTCTCTCTTTAAGTTAGGGAGGTTTTCTTCTTTAATTTTGTTGAAGATATTTACTGGCCTTTTAAGTTAAAAGTCTTCATTCTCATCTATACCTATTATCCTTAGGTTTGGTCTTCTCATTGTGCCCTGGATTTCCTGGATGTTTTGAGTTAGGATCTTTTGCATTTTCTTTGATTGTTGTGTCTATGTTTTCTATGGAATCTTCTGCATCTGAGATTTTCTCTTCCATTTCTTGTATTCTGTTGCTGATGCTTGCATCTATGGTTCCTGATTTCTTTCCTAAGATTTTTATCTCCAGAGTTGTCTCCTTTTGTGATTTCTTTATTGTTTCTACTTCTATTTTTAGGTCCTGGATGGTTTTGTTCAATTCTTTCACCTGTTTGGTTGTGTTTTCCTATAATTCCTTTAGGGACTTTTTTGTTTCCTCTTTAAGTGCTTCTAGCTGTTTACCTGTGTTCTCCTGTATTTCTTTAAGGGAGTTATTTATTTCCTTCTTCAATCCTACATCATCATCATGAAATGTGACTATAGATCCATATCTTGCTTTTCTGTTGGGATGGTGTATCCAGGACTTACTATGGTGGTAGAATTTGGTTCTGATGATGCCAGGTAACCTTGGTTTCTGTTGCTTCTGTACTTTTGCTTGCTCTATGCCATCTGATTATCTCAAGTGTTTGCTGCCCTCAGTATATCTGATTGGAGCCTGTCCTTCCTATAATCCGGGTTGATTGAGGACTTCTCAGAGTCCTGCTTTCTCTTTGATCCTGTGATTCTTGGATCCTGTGAACCTGAAGTTCTGGGTGTTTCAAAGTTCTTGGCAGTCAAGCTTTGTCTGAGACCCTGAGATCCTGGTCTGACCAAGCTCCTGGTATCCTGGTATCTTGAAATCCTAAGATTCTGGGCGTATTACAGCTCCTGGAAGTCGTGTCTCCTCTGGGGACTGTGGGGTTGTCTGGTATGTTTGAAACTAAGGTATACCAGCACCGATCAGAAGGAACCCGAGCTGCCTGTCAGGCAGGGCTCCTGTGTCCTTGCTCCTGCTGTCACAGGCCAGTCATGATTGGTTTGGAACAAATGTTGTGTTCCACTTACCAGTGATCCTAAGATCCTGGGCATACTAGGGTGCCTGCAGCATGGAGAGTCCTCTGGGAACATTGGGACCATTCATCGAGTTTGCTCCTAAGGTGGCCTAGAGCTGGTGCTGACAGGAAGGCTAAGATCCTCTTCTTGTGCTTCAATTTTATTAGGATATCCAATTAGCACTTTATTAGGACTTGTCTTTTTTGCTATAGCATGATAACTGGGTTCTGGTGGTCCTTATTACCCTGTGTCTTCCTGATTGTGTTGTTTAGCTGTCTTTTAGGAATCAGATTTTCCCTGGTGTTGGCTGGATCATCCTGATGGCAGCAGAACTTCTCAGGAATGTGTGTGTGTGTGTATGTATGTGTGTGAACAGTGGGCTAAACAATTGAGGTCAGGGTACCCTACTCTATTGGCTGTGCCTCAGGCAGACCACATTCTTCAGGTTGTGTCATGGGCAGACCCTACTGTGCAGGCTGTGTCTCAGTCAGCCCCAACTGAGGTGGTGATCAATCCAACTAGGATAGCTGGTTGGGTAGGGTTCCAAATTGGTTAGCTTTGGGATCCCAAAGGTTTCCAATGGAATTCAGGATGCTCTGGGAATCCCATGAGGCTCCTGTGAACTGAGGAGCAAGGTCACAGCTAGACCTGGGATTCTTTCCTTCTTCTATTCCTAGGTTTGGTCTTTGCATAATGTTCCACATTTCCTGGATGTTTTGTCTCAGTATATATTTTTTTAGATCCAATATTTTCTTTGACCTATATATCAATTTCTTCTCTCTTTCATCTTTTATGTGGATGAAGCTTGCAGCTGTACTTTCTGCTTGAATTCCTAAATTTCTGATTTCCAGACTGTGTTTGTGTTTCCTGGATTTTTAAAAAGTGATTCATTCATTCACTACAACTTTTTAAACTGCATTTCTTAAGAGATTTTTTTTCACTTTCTTCTTAAGAACCTCTATCATCTCCATATAGGCTAGTAAGATCTAGTCCTTCTGCTTCAGCTAAGTTGGAATATTCAAGACTTGCTGTGGTAGGATTAGAATAGCTGGCCTCTATTTGGAGAAATATTGTCCTGGATGTTATTCGTTGTGTTTTTATGCTGGCATCTAGTTTCTGGGATTGGAGTGAATGTAGATCCAGGTGATGCTGTTTGGACTTGTCTTTTTTGAAATGAATGATTTATTTCTTGAATTTTGCATCTTTTCTGGATTTTCAGAGAGTGCAATAGATGTGTTTTCATGGTATGGATTTTTCTTTGTAGCTGATAGTTGTGGCAGTTGGAGGCTCCAGATAAATGTGTTTCTGGGTATTCAGATCTTACATTTAGGAAATGGGGAATAGGCAGGATTCTGAAGTGTTCATATGGTGAAGTAGAACAGAGCTCTAGAACAGGATCTGCTTATTTTGTCTCATCAGAATCTGGGAAACATCAAAAGATTTACCCCAGGGGCTCTTCTATAGCACCAGGGATAAGACTGGGAATCTGGATCTGAAGGAACAGAAGAAACAGGAGAGTGCTTCAGTCAGCCTGCCTGCTTCCTTGTGAGGAGTGTTTTCTGCATCATCAGAGAATACTTGATGTAGTTAGAGGTTGAGATAAAACAGCAAGAGGAGTGTTAAGTGAGGATGGTCTGTGGGGTCCACAGGAAAGGAGGAATCATAGAGGAAAGGCTGCAGCTGGTGTTCTGCTTCAGCATTAGGGATGAGACTGGGGGACTGTATCTGAAGAAGTAGAAAGAGAGGTGTGGATATGCCTTCATCCTACTTGTTGCCCAGGTTCTATTGTCAGCATATTATTTCAGATGTGAGTGCAATGATAACATCATCTATGCCCATCACTGTATCTTATTTCATGTTTTATTGCAAGGCAAAGAACATACACCAGGGGACAGCAAACCTTTCTGTAAAGGACCATATTATTCCTTACTCCTTCCTTCCTTCCTTCCTTCCTTCCTTCCTTCCTTCCTTCCTTCCTTCCTTTTCTTTCTTTCTTTCTCTCTCTTTCTCTCCCTCCCTTTCTCTCTTTCTCTCTCTCTTTCTTTCTCTCTTTCTCTCTCTCTCTCTCTCTCTCTTCCTTTCTTTCCCCTCCGTCCTTCCCTCCATCCCTCTTTTTTTCCCTCCCTCCCAGATATTTCCTAAGTCTTAGATGTGTGAGTATTTTGTAGATGTGTCCATTGGGACTAGGCTCCACAACTCTGTATTCTCATTGATTGTTTTATGAGTGGTTGCAAAGAGACATTTTCTTGATGGGTGACAGCTATACTTATCTGTGAGTACAAGAACAATGTTTATATAGTATTGTCAAGGATTGTGTTGATTTAGTAAATTATTGCTTGTTGATTCTTCTCCTTCTATAAGAATGATTTCACTAGTACTGAGTAATTACCTAGGTTTCCAATACCAGACACAGCATCCCTCTTGTTGAGCATGTTTTATGTCCAATTAGAGAGCCATTGGTTTCCATCAAGATAAACCATTATTACTGAAGACACCATGCACATGGGCCCAAAGACCCATGATCTGAAACTGATATGAATGCCTCCTCCATGAGGAGTAGTTTTTTTTTTTTTTTTGGTATATATCTTGATATTTATTTATTTAACATTTCTTCATGAAATCATATGAAGGTTTTTAAGATAGGTCCTTGTGATTACTGTAGATTTTATTGACAGCTTCTGTAATGTCTTGTTTCTAATTTTATTAATTTAGGTTGTCTTTTCTTCTCTTTTAATTTGGCTAAAGATTTACACTTTTTTATTTTTTCAGAGAACAAACTTAGGTTTCACTGATTTTTTTTCATGTTTCAGAAAAGAGTAACTTTAATAGTCATTCATTCATTAATGTGCTTTGATCAAATTCACTCACTATGCTTTCATCTTCAATTTTCCCTTATTCTCCTTCTCTCCTTTTCTTCCAAACTGCACCTGTTATCCTTATTTTTAAAAAGTTTCTGTTACCTACTGAGTCTTCATATAGCATGTCGAGTGTGGGTAGCCTACTAGAGAAGTGAACTTCTCTGAACAAATGTGATCTTCCTCCCCAATACACCATCAATGCTCATTAGCTTCTCAGATGGGGTGAAACTTCGTTTGTGCCTCTCATATTTAAACTGGTATCTTTGCTGCTTGATTTTCTGTAAATCTTAGGCATACTATCCCAAACACTATGAAGATTAGCTCTTTTCACTGAAGCTAAAAAGACCAAATGTATAGAAGCAGATTAAGTAAAAAGGAGCAGAAAGATATTCACTGAAAGAATTGGAAGGAAAGATAAAGATAAGGTGGATAATGTTTGGTCAATCCAATTGAGGATAAATTACTATCCACCTCTACTGCTACAGTCTAACACAAGTAGCTAGAAACTTCCAGATGTTTCCAGAGGATTTATTGAAATTCTAATATTTGAATATACTTCAACTGCAGTTATACTAATTGTGTGTGTGTGCATTTTTGCACATGTAAACTGAATTAAAAATTGCTCCATAAAGGACCAATATTATGCCTCAGTTAAATGAAAGGTTTAAATAAAATTCAAACGCAAAGAAATTTAGATTTTATCTTTTTCCTTACACTGTTAGTCAAGCTTAATTCCAATAAAGGAGAATGAAAGACACAGGCTACGAGAAGTTGGAGTGAAATCTGCATAGGCCAGTTGTACTATCAACTTGGGACATAGGCTAAAAATAAAATTAAATGTTTAAGCCCATGTATATAAAGCTGTATATGAATATATGTGAATATATACATACATACATACATACATACATACATACATACATACATACAGTTTTTCATACATATATGCCCATGGCTTATTTTAATGCATCAGGTAATATGCTCAAGATTTAACAACAGTAACAAATAATACCATAGGACAATGCCTACAAAAATTATATCAAAATGCTTCTCTTGCCACTTGTGCATATTGAGGCACTAAAGATTCTGGAAGTGTCACCTGAACCACAGTCCTGTGGTGACCTTGATGTCTCTGACACAGTAACAGGGATGTTAGTACACAATTGGGTTGTTAGACAAGGGAGAGGCACAGCTCAGCAGAATGCTGTAGAATTCTGTGCCATCACAATTCACAGAGAATTGAAAGTTAGTAAATTCATGATGGTTAAAAAGTGTCAAACCCAGAAATCTTCAGGTTATCATTTAGACCAAGGTTTCTGATATATAGAACCCTGTAAGCAGGCCATATCCAAAATAGAATAAAGACTACCACAGAAGAGCTACTCACTTTCTTCTCAAAGGCCACCACCATGCTCGTACTGTCTTCAAGACAAGTTACATGTTTGATCCCTCTCTCTCTCTCTCTCTCTCTCTCTCTCTCTCTCTCTCTCTCTCACACACACACACACACACACACACAAAATCACTTTGCAAAACAGAAAGAAGGTACAAACTATATTTCAATTTAACCTTTTAAAAGATATCATTTGCACAATCACTAAAATTTAAAATCAAATTACTACAGGAATCATGAAGACATATCAGTACAGAATTTAATTATAATAGTTGCCATGTTGTTATAGAACAAGCAGGTTCCAGATTCCACCCCACAAGGTGGCTTTTTAGCTACTCAACTGTTGAAAACACTCAGGAGAGATGGGTTAATGTAAAGTGGAAGGCTGTCTCCACCATGTCTTCCTTTGTGACCAACAGGCAGATCAGAATATATTGGGGTAGCTGGCAAATGAAGCAATTCCACAGTGGTTGTTGTGATCTTTGGCAATCTTCATATAGCCATTAATGCCCCATTCTTCACCCCAGCTAAAAGGAAATGTATATTTCATTTATTATAAAGAACATGAACTTATTGCAACAGCTGGCAAGAGGTCAACTTAACAGAAGAAGCAGAAAAAGTTGAAGGCCTGCTCCTGAGTATCAAGAGGCACCCCACACAGGACTGTGAAGACCACAGCAAAGAAAGGATGGTTCAGTGCTAATACATGTGTGAGATTTTAAAAAAGCAATGTCACAAAATGACACTGATAGGATCCAGCAATACCTCTCTTGGGCATATACCCCGAAGATGTTCCAACTTGTATAAGGACACATGCTCCACTATGTTCATAGCAGCCTTATTTATAATAGCCAGAAGCTGTTAAGAACCCAGATGTCCCTCAACAGAGGAATGGATACAGAAAGTGTGGTACATTTACACAATGGAGTACTACTCAGCTATTAAAAACAATGAATTTATGAAATTCCTAGGCAAATGTATGGATCTGGAGGGTATCATCCTGAGTGAGGTAACCCAATCACAAAAGAACTCACATAACATGTACTCACTGATAAGTGGATATTAGCCCAGAAACTTAGATTACCCAAGATACAATTTGCAAAACACATGAAACTCAAGAAGAATGAAGACCAAAGTGTGGACACTTTGCCCCCTTCTTAGAATTAGGAGCAAAACACATATGGAAGTAGTTACAGAGATCAAGTGTGAAGCTGAGACAAAAGGATGGACTAACCAGTGACTGATGCAGCCAGGGATCCATCCCATAATCAGCCACCAAACGCAGACACTATTGCATATGCCAGCAAGATTTTGCTGAAAAGACCCTGGTATAGCTGTCTCGTGTGAGGCTATGCCAGTGCCTGGCAAACACAGAAGTGGATGCTCACAGTCAGCTATTGGATGGAACACAGGGTTCCCAATGGAGGAGCTAGAGAAAATACCCAAGGAGCTGAAGGGCTCTCCAACCCTATAGGTAGAACAACAATATGAACTAACCAGTACCCCCAGAGCTTGTGTCTCTAGCTGCATATGTAGTAGAAGATGGCCTAGTCGGCCATCATTGGGAAGAGAGGCTCCTTGGTCTTGCAAACTTTATATGTCCCAGTACAGGGGAATGCCAGGGCCAAGAAGTGGGAGTGGGTAGGTAGGGGGTAGGGGAGGGTATAGGAGAATTTTGGGATAGCATTTGAAATGTAAATGAAGAAAATATCTGATAAAAATTGGAAAAAAAATGACACTGATAGCCAAGAAACCAGTAACAGAATGGGAAGATTATGATCACACATATGTGAGTAGGTTCTCCAAGTTGTAGGAGAGCTCAGAGGTTATGGACTGGGTATCAAAGTATAGAGCTGTTTAAAAGCTAGATTAACACAGTAGTGTTCCTACAGTACAAGTCCTCCAGATATAGAGGCAGATGTACCTGGAGGAAGCTGGCTAGCCAGTCTAGACAATAAACTCCTAGACTAGTAAGACACATTGTTTTATACCTGTTCTTGATCAGCCAGTAGTTATTGCCATGTCTCACATCTCCCTCAGATCCATAGCCAACCACCAGAACTGCATGATTCACAGAATGACTGGTGCAATTTGGCTCATAATAAATACCTGAGAAATAAAATAGAAGCTGATATGAGATGCAAAGGATACATGACAGTGAGCATTGCCACCATCAATAGGGAGGGGTTTTCACAGATCTCTGAAATGATGTAAATCACAATCAGATGTAAAAGTAAAATGAATTGTTAGTGAGAAGGCTAATATATGTATATGTATGTGTATGTATATATATGTTTCACAGAAAACTGAAAAAAAAAACACAAGTATAGATTTGTTGATAAACACTTGCTTAGGTGTAGGGAGAATTCCTTGTACCATATGGAAGCATCACAGGTCACAAAATGCTATTGGCCTATTAGCTTAGGCAGGAAATAGGGAGGTTAAGTTCTGGCACAGATAGAGGACTTATGGGAAAAATGTCAGGCATAGGAAGATTCATCTCAGACACAGAAGAAGACAGTCATAGGGAACCTAGGATCAGGTAACCAGCCACATGATAGAAGGTAGAATAAAATAAACAGGTAATTAAGATATGAGCTAGTGCCAGGTGGTGGTGGTGCACACCTTTAATCCCAGCACTCGGGAGGCAGAGGCAGGCGCATTTCTGAGTTTGAGACCAGCCTGGTATACAAAGTGAGTTCCAAGACAGCCAAGGCTATACAGAGAAACCCTGTCTCAGAAAAAGGCAAAAAAAAAAAAAAGATATAATCTAGTTGGTGAACAGGTCTAAATACTTATTTATATATAATTAAGTCTCAGTCATTATTTTGGGGAACTGGGAAAGCTTGCCATTATACCTAGGTGCATATAAGAATATTTAATTCTTTTCACTAGAATCTCATGCCAAATAAAATTCGCTAAATAGAAGTTACTTAATTCAAGAGACTCATTAATAATTTGATTTCAACTGTACAATCTATACAAAAAATCTAAAGAAAACACCAAATTGGGGATAGTTTAAAAATAAACAACATAAATTTTATAACATATGATATACTTACTTTCATGAGAGAGTCATATCAGTTAAAGACAGGACTCGGTATGATTGTACAGGGAAGGCAATCAAGAAACCCAAACTCACATACAATCTTATAGATAAGAACATAGCGTGGCATGGCATTGGGATGCCACAATTTTTCATTTTTTTCACATCCAGAAGGAAATATGCTTACCTCCATTGTAAAACCTGAAAGAGTCATGAGAAGCATCAACTGCCGCAGAGACGGGTCCAACAGATGCTACAGCAACCCATAGGTAAACCTCACTCGCTGCGAGTTTCACAATATCTGTGATATAAGCACTAGCATTCTCACTACGGTACCTGCAGGGTCCTTCCTTTAAACAGTAAAGAGATAATAGACTCAGTTACACCTGCCTTCTGAGGAGTATGAATCAGACGCACAGCACTGCCAAGCACCCCCATGTCTGGACTGTTATAAATCATTCCAAGAAGTGAAATAAACTGAAAGATCTGGAACTGAGAATCCATTCTAATGCCTTCAATGACACCTCACAGGTTTTCCTGTCCATAAGAAAATTTTATAGTGGGAAATCTTCATTATATGTGGAAAGGTTTGTATATTTTCCATGTGCATGGAAGCAGGGACAGCTACATGGAAACCATCACCTCAGAAGCTGTTCAGTGTCTAATATGGCAGACATAATAATGAGATCAATTGCAGTATATAGAGAGTCTACCTCCCAATGAGAGTTCAGAAGACAAAGGATTATTTCTGGAAGTGTCTTAATGCTTAAAGGTGAGATGTAATGACAAAATAGGAAGTCTGCTTACTTTTCCTTCATATGGATAGGTTGTCTCAGCCTCGAGACCTTTATTTTTCAAAACATACTGGAATGCTTGGTTTGCAGTACCGAACTGGCAGCCTTTGTTTCCTACAGTTTGAGAACAGTCCAATAGGTTCTGCACACTTAGAGGGGTGAGGTTGCCAGTTTTCCAGAACATCTGACCTTCTATGGCACCAGCTGCAGCAAAAGCCCAACAAGAGCCGCATTTACCCTGAGTTGGGAAGAAAATATTGTCATATATAAACAAATACCAATGCCAGCAACAACAAAGACAGCACAATAACTTATGGAGATGATGTATTGTCAGTCACTAGATGCCAAGAGGAGAATGGTACTCCCCTAGAGTCATGACTGCTGGCAGTTTGTTCACACCCTAGATAGTGGTCACACATAGGGACATTTGAGCAGGACCTATTGGTTTTATGGGTTATTAATGACAACAGAAACAACACATGAAATAAATTCCAAATCAGATGTGGTAGAGGACGATAGCTAGAGAGAGGGTGTATGTGGTGAATTGCTAGGATAAATATCCATTTTACATATGTATAAAGCTTTTACAGATGAAAAATCAACTGCACATCTCTCCATGCTTAATACCCATGTAGAGATATCAAGTAATTTATTTTCAAAGTGGTTTAAGAAAGGGGGTATGTTTTACCTGATTCCGTACCGGAGTCACATAGCCTTCCTTTCTCCAATCCTTATAATCAGGTAAACCAATAGATACATGGTCCTGGGCATGTGAGTCTGACATGGCAGCAGGGATTAGAATATTGTCTATCGATTTTCGGAATTCTTCACCAGTCTTTAAGGAAAGTAACATTAATAAAAAACAAAGCAACACACACACACACACACAACACACACACACACACACACACACACCATGCCACATACAAGACTCCATGTAAAGCACTTAAAAGAACACAGTGTGAAGCAATACATGTCACACTCACCAAGTCACCAAATTCATTCATTTTCATGGTAAAGTCATTCTTCCCCAGGCTATTCTCCCTGTTGTGCAGTTTGATCATTCTCATGTTTTCTTCCCATACTGCTCTCTTCAGTGCTTCTTCCTTCTGTAAATGAGAATAATGGATGCCATTTATGTCTAAACTCCTGGAGAAGCTGACTATGTGTTGTTACTGCTGCAGGTGAACAGAGGTCAGGAAGAGTAGCCTCAGTATACTATACCCACACATTCTCCACATACTGAGGAAAACAGAATATGGTTACCCCATGCTCACAATGATTTGTGATTAGATAATCTCACAGTGAAGGTGTGTGTGTGTGTGTAGGGGTTCTGTGATCTCTATTGTGTGTCTAGACACTTGCAACAGCAATGAAACTTCACTTAGGCCCTTCTACACAGTTTCCAGTTTACCAACCAGGCTGTATGATTTTGCATATTTAGTCTTCCAGTCTTTCCACTCAGCATCCAATTTGGGATCATGTGCTGGGGCACCTGAGGCCACTCCAAAGCACAGGGTTACCAGAAGGACAGTAGGAGTCATGTTTCAAGAACCTGGAGAGGGATGAGAGATGAAGACATGACTACACCAATATTGTTTAAATGTCTTCTCACTTTTTCCTAAGAAAATAAGCCATCCATGGTCAATAAAATTCTTTGAAACATTCTTCCAAATACTTTTTGAAAGACTATGGAAAAACAAAACAAAACAAACAGGCTTGGGATAAGTTTAAAATAAATTAACCATGTGTAGTTATTAGATCCAAAGCAAAATGAAGAGCACATGCCCAGAATTCTATCAATGAAAACTTCAAGTGTATTTTACCTCATTGTTTGAGAAAGAGCTCCCAAACACCGAGGACCAGAAGCAAAAACAAAACAAAACTAAAAACAGAAAACCAAAAACAAACAAAAAAACAAAACAAAACAAAAAAACCCAAAACAACAAAAAACCCCCACCAAACCACACAAAACAAAAACAAAACAAAATAAAAAAAAACAAAGCAAAACAAAAACACGAAAAACAAAAATGAAAACAGAAAAAAAACCAAAACCAAACCAAACAAACAAACAAACAAAAACTGCATGTACTTAGGATATCACTGACTCTTGATTTATACCAAATAAAACCTCTGCTATATGGTATCAGATACAAATTTCATTGTGAGATCAAGAGTTGAGGGTATATGTCATAATATCCTCTTCTAACATATCAGGTAGCGGGCTTGTCTTAAAACCTCCCTTCTTGAATGAAAACTTTGTGAAATGTCTCCTATAATGAATGTTGGAAGAATCACAGGTACTATTCCATTTGTACTGCTGTAGGGACCATGTAACCAAACTCTCCATGGTGTCACATGGACAAGCCATAGAAAGTCAGATTCACAAGTGGAGGTAGCATATAACAGTCATACTTAAATGGAATTTCAGGTTCAGGAATTTCTGGGTCTCTAAAGCATCGTTCTCCAAGGACCTAGATAGGGACATGGCTGCTTCTACTGCATCTGTACAAGTCAATTGAAACCAGATTTATCAAGGGATTATGTGCAAGAAAAAAAAAGTCTGTATTTCCTAGGAGGTAATAATGACAGTTACTGGTGTGCATGGTACCTTCTTCCATTCACTGGTGACAGATCAAGACTTGCACTTACTGGGAACCTATACAAATGTAAACCTGGGGTGCAAGACACCTGGATTCTTCTATGCCTTTCTACTCTCTCTCCTCCACCTACACACAGAAGAGCTGCTGATCCTTAGATTATATTTTCATTAGTGGAGATCTTCCTGAGTCTCAATGGAGTCTCTCAAGTCTCCTCACCAAGATAGCTTCCCATTTTGCCTTGGCACAGGCAGTGCCTCACCTGTGGTGACTGATGCCGCCTTAGTCCACTCCACAGACTCAACTCTTCAGAGGTTGCTGTGGTCCTGAGATCTGGCCAGCAACACCTTACTCAGACTTTAAATCCCAAGTATGTGGACAGATGGCCCCACCCACTCAATCCTGCTCTTTCTTTGATTGGCTGTGTTGGTGACTGGATTAGGCCTCCAGGCACTGGGACTTGAGGCTCTTTCTGAGATATGATTTCATTCTGACCATAGAAGGTTGAGCTTGACGCTGGAAGGTTGACCCTGTTGACAGTGGGGAGCTAAATTTGTTGACCTTATCAAAGGAAGTTAGATAGCAATCCACTAGGTCTTGGATCACATTCTATCTGGCCTTCTGCTTGCTAATTGTATTTACTGGAAGAGCTGTGTGGTGTCATACACTTGCAGTTTAGAATGGGAAGTTTTAGCTAACCATTTCTGGTGTGGAATCAATATATTCTATTTTGTGTTAAGTCCTCAGCTATGGTTGGATACTATGAGAATACTGACCTTGAGATGTTGTGTTCCCTGTATCAGGATGTAACAATGCTGGATCTCATGAGATCCTTTAGGAGACAGTGAGTCCCAAAGTGGAAAGTGATGTTTAAGGCTGAACCATAATAGGAACTATGAATGAGTGTGCTATTAGGGATCTCATGAAACTCTATGTTTCTTCCTTGGAGATTAAATTGATCTGCCATCTAGAATTACCCTTTTACCTATCATTCTTCATTGTGGTAACACACAACTGGAATTGTCTATATTTACCATTTCAGGACACATTTTGGTGTCCTTAGGGGCCCACACATAGTTTTGTAAGCACCATGGAGAGACATTTAGAAGAATTTGCTTTACAAGGTAGCTTTGGGCAATAATCTAAAAACTAATCCTCTAGTCCTCTCCCTTAGCATCTACATTTCCTTTTTCTCTTGGAAGATATTTGGCTACTGCTTTGGGATGAGTGATTTTCCTTATAAGAGTCTGAAAGAAACATAGTTTCCATTGCAGCAGTATTAAAAAGTGGGACCATTAGGAAGTATATTATCCTATAATAATGACTTACATTTTCTCATTTTCTCAGGTTCTATCATATCATATGGCACAGAGACACCATATTTAGTTATTACCTTTGGTTGCTTCCTTAGATCAGGGAAGAAATATATGGTATTTATCTATCCAATACCATATACTATCTAAGAAATGGCTAAATATTGGGGATATAGTGGAGGATAAGTTTATGTTCACATAAGATTTCCAGAGAAATTAAAACATACCATTAGGAGGCAGCATCTCTTACTGTATTGCATACAGTTCTCAATGCTCTGTTTATCTTCTGCTTGTTTCACACTTCAGAGGTCCAATTTATTTTTTCAATCCATTCTCTATAAATATCATATAGTGTAATTTTTTATCATATTCATTCCCTTCCCCTAACTCCTGTTAGATCCCCTTTCTCTGCCTACCTATGTAATTTCATGCTTTTTTCCTCACATTTCTGACAGCATTTATAAGGTGTAACCAACTATGAAAATGATACTAACCATGAAGTCCAGAAAAGTAATTTTGTTGATAGGACCGAAGTACAACAGTAGCATGGTGCCTTTCTCAATGAGATAATGGTTCTCACCTCGATGGGGACTTTCTCAGCAGGGCTTATCAAAATTTCACACTGGAATGCTAATGGTGTCTCTGAACACAGACAGAGAAACCACTGATGGTTTACATTGATTATTTATGCAATAGACTTAGGTCCCTTGTTCAGTACAAGTCCATGTAAACCTAACCCAAATTTAACAAATTCTGGAAATCAAAATAGAAAAACAACGAAAGCCTCAATATGAGAATGTAAACACATAATATCTTAATAGAGTTTATAGCTCATTGATACTAGTTTTGTAATAGGAGCCAACTGAGAAGGAAAGGAGGTAAATGGGAAGGACACAGAACAGGATGCAGAGAAGGAAGGTGAATTAGTGAACTTGCATGTTAGAAAACAGGTCCTCCCCAGGAGTGGGAACCAGAAGCTGGAATCAAATTCAGGTGTCCCTGACCTTCAAGTCTTCTTCTTAATATATCAATAAAATAAGCATTGACAGCAAACAGTTTTCAAAATATAACTTATGTTCCCTCTGCTTCTTTCCTGAGAATTAGTGTAAAGACCACCAACTAATCTCTGTCAGGGTGGCTGTCTCTTAAGGATTCCTTAATTACACCTTGATAATGTTCTTGACTCTGCATCACAGATTTCTGTAAATTGTTTAAAATTTTTTCAATTCTTCAATGTGATTTTTTTTTCTCAATTGTTATCTAAAACCTAGAAAAACTGGATACAAAAAATGCTCACCCTATTTTCTCAGGGTTGGAGACACCTCCCGTCTTTACCACCTTCAATACCATTAAGGGACTGGATCAAGGAGTTTCTCAGAAATGGAATATATATATATTCATTTCTCCCCCCTCCCTCATAGCCAGAAACAGCTTGCCACAACTCTGTAACATCAGGTAGGCCAGTTAATTCTATTATAACAACCACTTTTTAAAGACACTTATAAATTACTGAATTCACTGAGCAGGAGGGAATGACAGAAAGTCCTTTCTGCTCTTCACTGGTGGAAGCTTTTCACAGTAAAGCACACAAACCTCCAACTAAGCCTAGAAGATGGAGTTTACACTGTAGTCTTAGTTTGCTTGCTGACCTCTAAGATGTCTGTTATTTATTTCTCCCTTCCAAATGTATTGGCCCATTCTTCAGTCTCTAACATATACCTCTAAGACCCTCCTTTGGAAGAATATGTGATCTGTGGGAGAAAAATGGTCAGAATGCATAAAGACGCCAGAGTGATTTTGCATTAGGCAAGTACAGTGAACTCTAGCTTGAAACATTTACAGTTGAACTTCTGTCACTCTGTCCCACTGAACAAGGACTCTAGTACTCTCTGAACATGAAGAGATAGATACAATCAGCAGGAAAGAGCTAATCAACGGGAACAGAAGCCTTGGGCCAAAACAGTTCCCCTTTCCTGTGTCACATCTACCTATGTACCCTCTGATAGACATAAGGCCCTATATCCTCTTTCTTCCTCCTATGTCTACCTCTCTCACACTTTCAATTCTATGTCTTCCTTATTGAATTGGTATTTACCTGTTCAAAACCAAGAAGAGAAAAATAATTCAGCAGATATATGCCTTCAATATGATATTTGCTTATAATAAGGCACAATGAACACACATTCTAATTAAAATTGGGGGCACAGAGCTAAGCAAAGAATTCTCAACAGTGGAAACCTGAATGGCCAAGAGACACTTAAAGAAATGTTCAACATCCTTAGTCAGCAGGGAAATGCAAGTCAAAATGACCCTGAGCTTCCATCTTTACCAATGAGAATGGCTAAGCTAAAAAAAAACTCAAGGACAGCACATGCTGGTGAGGATGTGGAGAAAGGGAAACACTTTTCCATTGCTGGTGGAATTGCAGACTTGTTTGACCAGTCTGAAAATCAAGTGGGAGTGGGTGGGTAGGGGAGCATGGTGGGGGGAGGGTAGAGGGTTCTTTCGGGATAGCATTTGAAATGTAAGTTAAGAAAATATCTAATTAAAAATAAAATAAAAAAAGACAAAGAAAAAAATATAATGTGTATTGTTATTGTTTTCTACTTTACAAACTCCTCCCTTCAACTGGCATTCTGATGCACTCTCTTTTTACCTATTGTAGAAGAATATACGGGCATATAAGGGATAATAATAATAAAATAAAACACAAAACTTCCTAGAATTAAGAACAAAGCACACATTGAAAGAGTTAAAGGGAGCATTTGTGCAGCTCAATCCAAAGGATGGACCCAACGACTGCAGCTGCCAGGGATCCATCCCACAATCAGTCACCAAACATAGACAGTATAGCATATGCCAGCAAGATGGTGCTGAAAGGGCCCGGATATAGAGGTCTCAGGGGAAAATATACNATTATACAACTTTAATTAATTAGTTCACTTTATAGTCTGAGTGCAGAGATGCTCCCTCCTGTCCTTCCATTCCCACTCACATGCCCCCTCTTCCCATGCCCTCCATCCTCCTCAGAGAAGATGTAACCCCACATGGGTACCATCCCACCCTAGCACACCAAGTAGCAGTGGGACTAAGCAATCATCTCCTACTGAGGTCAGGCGAGGCAGCCCAGCTAGCTTCCTGTCTACAATCATAGCAGAGTATTATTAATACTATCAGACATAGGCTATCTTCAGTGATATGGGTCTGAAGTTGGGCCAGTCATTGGTTGGTCATTCTCTCAATCTCTGCTCAATTTTTATCTCTGCACTTCTTGTAGGCAGAACAGAATTTGGGTCAAAGATTTTGTGGATGTGTTGCTGTCCTCCTTTCAGTGCAAGTTCTACCTGGCTATAGGCTCTTTATCCCCTGCTGCTTGGAATCTCAGGAAGGATCATCTCCACTCAACTCCAGGAAGCTTCCCCTGGCCCAGAGATGACCCCACCAATTTCCATTCTATCTCTCTGTCCCTCACTTTCCCACACCTGATTATCACCCCAGTAGAGTGTTGAAGCCACCCACTATCAATGTATCAGTGTTAGTATGTGATTTAAGCATTAGTAATATTTCATGAACTTTCTCTTTCCTGACTTTAAGGTTTGGTGCATAGATATGGATAACTGCGATGTCTTCTTGTTGGATTTTTTCCATTGATGAGTATGTAGTATCTATCTCTATATATTTTATGAGTTTTATTAGACTTTAATTAAAGTCTATGTTGTCAGAGATTAACTGGCTTCACCAGCTTGCTGCATAGGTGCATTTTCTTGAAATATTATTCCATCATTAGGTGATCATTTGATGTTAAGCTGTGCGTGTAAGGGAATGTGGAAGAATGGATCATATTTTTTCATTTACTCTCTTACTTGTGTGCTTCTATTAGGTGCTGCCTGTTCCCTGGACAGTCTGCTGCTTGGTCCTACCTGCCCTTGGGGGTTGGAGGTAAAGTGGCATTGAATCAATGGCACAGACTCGAGGAGCAGGTGAGAAAGCTGCAGCAAATTTGTATGAACACTGCTTCAAGTGTGGGGAATTGGGCTATGCAAAAACAGGCTGGTCTCCAGTGGAGCTGAGGTCTGAAACCCGGTGGTGATAAATTCACCTAAATGACACAGTAGTCGTTTCCTCATGCTCCTGGAACTCTGGCTCCTGCCTAAGTTTCTGATCCTCACAGCCCCCACAAGAGAAGCATAGCTAAAATTCACATAGGCAATGGCCCAAGCTTCTGACCTTCAGGATAAACTCCTCCTGTTACCTAGCAACAGTAAAAACCATAAAAAGGGCTGTTCAGCCCCACCTTGCTCTCTCACTCCTTTGTTCTCTTACCTCTCACTTCTCTCCTCTTTCCTTTCTCCTTGTCTTCTCCTCCCATCTCTCCCTCTTACTCTCTTTCTCTCTAGCCTTCCCCCCTTTCTACTTCCTCTCTTTCCCCCTGCATCTCTATAATAAAGCTTTAGAACCATAGAGAGTCTCTGCTCATCAAGATCCACTGCACTCACTCTCGCTGGTGTTGGGAACCTCTCTTCCTTCCTAGGGATGAGTGGAAGGTAGATAGAAACCCTCCCATGCCTGATAGACCAGAGAATAGGTAAAACTCTGGTGGAGTGTGGGTCTCCCCTTCCTCAGGGCATCCCTTGGGCCTATCCCCTTCCCCAGGGTATCCCCTGTGCCCCCCCTTTTTGGTTTCCGACATTCAAGGTCCTTTATTATCTTCCAGCGTCACTCCTTTAGTCCCAAGGAAACATCTCTTCCAAACAGCAGTTCTTGATTGGCTAGCATTGTCTGCTTCAGCATTCCTTGGTCTCTCAGGCAATCTTCAATTAGGTCCTCCTACAGGAGTTGCCTCTGAGGCTGCACAGCTCTGAACATTTATGCAGCTATTCCTCCTACAATTGGGGGAACTGTGACCATTGATGTTGGGAGCAGGAAGGCCAGGAGGTTTTGCTTCTGTTTAACAACTAGTAACCACTGAAAATCTAATGATGAGTATTGTCATTCCAGCACAACTAAGTCCTGAAAACGTCACTGGGGTGACTCAGGAGTAACACAATGACAGAAACTGATGAAACAACAAACAAACCTACAAAAAAAAAAAAATCTATAATCTGGTAGGCTGCATTCACCGTGCAGGAATTTATCTAGAAAATCAGCTTGGCCATCTGTCTCTTCCCCATAACCGTGCCTCCTCACTGCTCTCACAACACTGCACAATCTTCAGGGTTTCCAGGAGATCTGCCAGGGCAACAGGTAGGATAGGCACCCAAATAATCACAACAGCTGGGAGCCCCAAGGTGCTGTTTCCTACTCTCTCATCACTGCACAGTCTGAAGAGCTCCCAGAAGATCTGCCACAGTCATGGCAACAGTCTGCAGGACTCCCAGGATCTGTGTTGCAATTAGGCCAGAAATTAAGGACCCAGAAATAAGTCCACACACTTATCAGCACTTAATATTCAACACAGAAGCCAAAAACATACAATGGAAAAAAGAAAGCATCTTCAATAGATGGTGCTGCTTCAACTGGCAGTCTGTATGTAGAAAAATGTAAGTAGATCCACATTGTCATCTTGCACAAAGCTCAAGTTCAAGTGGATCAAGGACCTCAACATAAAACCAGACAGGTACATTGAATCAAATAGAAGAGAAAGTAGGAAAGATTCTTGAACAGGGATAAATTTCCTAAACAGAACTTTAATGCCTTAAGCTCTAAGATCAAGAATTGATAAGTTGGACCTCATGAAATTGAAAGGCTTCTGTAAGGCAAAAGACACAGTCAATAGTACAAATCCTCAACCCATAGATTGGGGGAAAAACAACTTCACCAACCCCACATTTGATAGAGGGATAATATCTAAAATATATAAATAACTCAAGAAGCTAGCCTCCAAAATCAAACCCAAATAACCCAATTAAAAATGGGGTACAGTGCTAAACAGAGCATTCTCAACTGACGAATCTTGAATGTTCAAAAAGCATCTAAAGAAATGTTCAACATCCTTACTCAACAGGGAAATGCATATCAAAATGACACTGAGAGTCCACCTCACTCCAGTTAGAATGGTTAAGATAAAGAAAGCTCAGGTGACAGAATTATTTTCTTGGCATGAATCAGGTACATCAGAAGCCTAGTGTGTCTTCCTCAACAAGATTACGGTTCCCACCTGAATGGGGACCTCTTCCTCACTAGAGCTAATCACAGCTTCCCACTAGAGCACTAAAGGATTCTCTGAGTACAGACATCAGAAAACCGTTGGCCATGTAGGCTGAGTCTTCATGTGATGGACACAGGTTTTTGGTACTTGTTTCTGTAAACCTCCTAAATGCCACAGAATCTGGCAAGCAAATAAAAAAGGGAAATATGGAAGCCTCAATGTAAGTATAGAAACAAGTAGTTTATTGATAGTTTCCAGCTCAGTGATCTTGATTTTGTATAATAGGATCTAAACAAGAAACAAGAGGAGGTATATGAAAACACAAACATCAAATGGAGATAGGAGATGAGTATGTGAACTTGCACCTTAACAACCAAGTGCTCTCCAGATCCAGTCTCCTTCCACTGAGTTGGGATGAAACAAAATGTAGCTTCTGTCCTTTATTTTTTCTTCTCCTCGACACTTCAGTAAAATGAACAGTGTCAACAAACTCTAATCAGAATATAACTTATCTCCACCACATCTTTATTGAGATTTGAGATAAAAGCCCATCAACTAACTCCTATCATGCTGACTGTCTCTTAATGACTCATCACACATGCCTTAATTGTGTACTAGACTGACTCTGTATCACAGATTCCTATAAATTCTTTAATAAATTTTTCACCCTTAATTTTCTAATATGTTATCTATAACCTGGAAATATAACTCTGTAGAAAGAGAGATTCCTCTATACTCTCTATGTCTGAGACACCCCTCACTCCTTAACACTTCCAATGCCATAGAGAAGCCAGACCAAGGGTTCATAAAGAATGGCAGAGAGACAAATTAATAAATTCATATTTTTTTAGGCTGTAATCATCTTGGCAGAAATTCTGTAATATCAGGTGAGGTGGTAAATTCTATTAACACATTTACATTTTAAAGATACCCACGAATGTAGAACTGAGATAATTGAGTAGGAAGGAATGACAAGAAATAGTTCCTCCTCTTTACCTGTAGAAGCTCTTCACAGTAAATCTCATACAACATATATGGCTAAGTGCAGGAGACTGAATTCATACTGATATCTAATTCCTAGAATTAGTCTGAATTACTTTACTGATATCTAAAGTAATTTGCTCTTTATTTCGATGCATTCCAATTGTATAAACTAATTCCTCAAACTCTAACATATACCACTAAGAACCATCTTTAGCAAGCTATGTGAGCTGTGGGGACAACATGGTCAGCATTCATGCAGATACTTGAGTGACATTGTTTCTGGCAAACACAGTGACCCCAGGCTTGCAAAGATCTACAGATGTCCATCTGTGTTAGTCATTCTGTGTCCTAGTGACCAATGATTCTGGACTTTAAGTCATCTACTCTCAGAACCCCAAGAGATAGACAAAATCCTGAGGAAAGAGTTAGTCAACAGGAAAAGAAGCCTTAGGCCAAAACAGTCCACCTCTCCTTCATCACATCTACCCAAGTGCTCTCTGCTAGACATGAAGAGGACTTATAACAACTTTCTCTCTCATTCCTCTACCATCCCTACACACTTTAATTTATATATTTTCCTCATTGGATTGGCCTCTATCTTTAAATAAATGCAGCAGTGAAAAATAACCCAGCAGATATATGTCACTGGTATAATTTTGTTGATACATAAGCCATAAGGAACACCCTGTACATTCTAAAACTATGACTAGGCATCATGGGCACCTTACTGTCTTTGATGACTCACCAATGCTCTGAATCCCTGGACACAAAGAGGCACTTCACCTCTGATGGCCAGTAAGCTCTGTTTTTGCACCAGGGATGATGGTCAGCACCTAAATGACCCCACTTTTATAGCAGAGTGCTCTGACATGGGCTGGAAGGCACTAGACAGGATGTTCATACAAGATTTGTCTTTTGTATTTGTAGAAGCATTTTAATACAGCAACATGGATACTATGGTAGGGGATAACATTCAAAGACCTTTTAGGTCTATATGATTCTGTTGGAATGGATGGATAGTCTGGATTATAGTATGATCTGGCCAGAATACATGTAAATCTATAGTATATGCAATTAATCCCTAAAAATGAAGGTAAGGTTAGTTTGTAAAAGGATGTAATCATTTTTGAAAGTGACATCTAATTGAGTGGCAGACAAATCAGAGAAAGTTTTCATAGAAAGAGTCTGAGATAGAATATTCCAGTTCACACTGAAACAGACAGGAGGGAGTACAATTCAGCTGAACTCAGGCAACGAGGTTCAATTGCATTCAGCAGACGAATATGGTTATGTTCATTCAGAAGCAGTTTTTACTGGGATAGTTTTTCAAAGATAGGCTAGACACAGGTAAAGAAAGAATAGGCCCAAAAATGAGAAGGAGCCAGGAGATTAGAAGATATTGGCAAAGTTAGAATGAGGCCTGGCAGAACAATTCAGTCAGAAGTCTGAGAAGCCAGTTTGATTCATTCAGCTTGAAAGAGGAGTTTGAACCAGAACAGCCCAGTTGAACAGCCAGCCAGTGTTCAGAAAGAAGTAGAAGGAATGATCGTATTCAGCAGTAAGCATTGACAATGACAATTACATCAGGTGAATAAAGTTATTTTTTACAGTATGCACTTGGTTCATTATAACATTCCTCATATTATGCTAATATAAAAATCATCAGACATCCAGCAAGTGGGGAAGAGTTTTGTAGGAATGCTGCTACAGGTTCCACTGGAGAAATATTCTCCAGTGAAGACACTTTGGAGCTTCCCAGCTTGAATCATATCTGCTATGAACTCTTCTAGATGTGGTAGGCTGGGATAATAGCACAGCTTGATGATCAGAAGGTTCTTTTGAGCTTTGGCTATGGATGACAGGTAGTTATTGGAATCCCATCTACATTGCTGAAAGTTTAATAGTCACTGAGGCCACGCACGAAATCTCATGTCCTCTTGCAGATGGGTATTAAACATAGAGGCTAGAAAAGCCATGTCTCAGAGTGTGGTGGTACTATCTTACAAACCATTTCTCAAATTCCAATATTTTTATCATTTAATTGGGCAGTAGCTTTGAACTATCAGAACTCACAGCCTGGGGCAGGTTCGCTAGCACATCATTACCAGTATGGGTTTATTTCATTAACATATTCTACATATGTGCTGTCCTAGGCTAATCTACCTGCTTGAAACTTGCTTCAGAAGCTTACCTGAGCTGCCTGGTAGGAATGTCTATCTTCCACGCACTTCATTATTCCTATTCGCACAAAATCTTTTCTAACTTAACCAAAATAGTTTTATATTATGTTCTTTAAACTTATACAACCAGAAAGCCTAGTTTTATATTAGGGCAATATAAATTTCTTCATAGAAACAATATTTACACTCTGCTATCATTTCTTCTCTCATTGCTTCATACACAAAAGATAGAAGACTTACAACAACGAACAACATTTTTTGATGCCCTAACCACCTGCGGTCTGGCCATAATTAGTCTGAGTTACATAGAAGGCAGACTGGGGACTAAATGGGAGGACTGGATGGGAGAGAAAATGAAAACATTGAGATGAATCATCAATTAAGGCATGTCGGTTCTTTACTGAAAAATCTTTCTTGGTTAAAAGAGAGTGGAAGAGAGCAGACCCCGCCATCCCATTCCCAGGGTCACTAGCTCCATCTTGGTGAGCACATGGAACCGCCTGGAGCCACTGTGCAGGAGGTGTATTCTTCCTGGAACGTCCAGGCAGTTCTGGGCAGGCCAGAGGCAGCGTAGGAGGCAGGCTGTGGTAGTTGCATAACAAAAGGAGCCAGCCTAGCTGGAAGTGGCCTGGGAACCCCGCCTCAATGGAAGCAGGTCTGAATTCTGGAGGCTACATCTCCTCCTTACTTATATAATAAAAATTAAGCAGGACTGAGGCATTTATTCATGCTCTATAGTCCTGCCTGGGAGTTATGGTGGCTGGCGGCTGCGCTGTGTCTTAGAAAATTCTCAGACCTTCCCGAACTATCCAGTTCTGTCTCTGAGTATATATGCAGCTAGTTTGTGATCATTATTGCACAAACATGGCTCTGTGATGTAATATTAACAAGCCATGGCCTTTTGGCATATACCTCTGTTTTAGAATGGTATAGCTCTGAGATCTGGTTGCCCGTCTTGGGTGGTCCAGCCCTCATTACACACCTAGTTCCCAATTCAGACCAAAGCCATGACCTGCTCACTTGCTGGAGCTTTGCTGCAGAGGAAAGCAGACCTGCTTGGAGACACAAAACTGAAAGCAGTTGAAACACAATAGGATAAAAAACCTCTCTTGGGAGAACTAGGAAGTTTTATTCAGTTGCAAATTAGCAATGATCAAGCTTGGGCTCTGACCTCCTGGTATGGGGGAGATGACTTGGAGAATTCACAGTGAGACTGTTTCTCTGGAATGGGGGCTGGACTCCAAGTCAGCTCTCATGGCTGAAAAGGATCTTTAGCAATCTTAATAGGAAATCTCTCATATTGGAATTATTCCTAGACTAGTCCAAGATTGAGTTTGACTAACTGGTCACACTGAAGGAAAGAGAAGAATCATTATAACTCCTCCTTATGACTAATTTCCTAAAGTCACATTTTATGGTCTCTAATGTTCTCTGTCCTGTAAGGTTAAAAATACTTGAAGCAAGGCAGCTTAGCCTTTCCAATGTGGGACAAGTTAAAAGTATATACCTGTTACCACAGCCAGGGCATTCAGTGAGCTCACATGTTAACCTGTTGCCCAAATCCTTCTGGCAGTTGCCAGATTCTTCAGCATCCTGTGGAGAAAAACCTAAACTCTCCCTCTTTTCCAGATTATTATGGGGTCTGGCCCCTGTTCCATTTATTCTTTAATGGGTCCTGCCATTTTACCATGGCCTAAGAGCTGGAAGTAACTGGATGCCTGTGGCGATCCGCCACAGACCGACCTTTAATATCAGTCTGCAAAAGTTTAAAACAAAACTTTTGGTGACCTGGGGGGGGGGCTATCTGCCCCTGTTTTGTTTTTTAAAATTTAAAAGCCAATAATTCTTTGTCTTTGAGAATTATAAAAATTCTCTGTAACATAGGTAACATTAAATTGTTTCAAATGCTTGACTATTAAAGCCAGTTCCAATAGGCAATAGCACCTTTAATTGTTTCTCTTGAAAAGTAATTATAACTGGAATGCTTGAAAAGTTTTAAGTCACATGTGCCTATTTTATTTATTTATAAATCAGAAATAAGAGTATCCAATTGTAGCAATTGATTAAGTGTAAGTCCTTAAGAATTAATACTATTATGTGGAAACAAGTAAAAGCTGAGGACACTAAGAACAGATTTTTACAATTTGACATGCACATTCTGTAAAAATATTAAGGCATTATCTTAAGCCATTACTATTTTGATGATGTAAAGAATGAGATTACATGGGCAATTATTCTTGTATAAGGCCTATAATCTGCCTGGGAATATAAATCTAGCACAGCATTACTTTAAGAGGTTTTATCCAGGCAATCTAAAGCAAATTCTTAAATATCTAAAGACAGTCCTTTTAAAAGAACAGCATTTATTCTTATGAATTATACATGCTTAAACAATTGCAAATTTGAAAATTAATAATATCTGAGAGTCAAATAATTTTAGCAATTGTAAGCTCTGAGATATATATTGACTATTAATATATAAATTAAAGTTTGATTATTCAACATTTTAAAACACCATCTACAGCACACAATTTAATAATCTGTGCTGAAGCAGGAGGAAACTTAAGAGAATAAAACATATGATCCAATTCATATACTTTTCTCCCAAGAAGGGCTGTTTTTAAATACAGTATCTGGGATCTATGCATGCACAACTTTATAGAAGATAAAAAGCATGCACAAAATAAATTTTTAACTTATCTTTAGGATAATGATTATCAACTTTATTTAAAATAATGGCATGTAATAAGCCAAATATCAATATTCTTCAATAACCAATTTGATTGCTATTTGGAACGAGAAACAGTCACTTTGTTAGGTTTTAAGACACAATACTTATTACAATTTTTTAAAATATAAGAGTTTACTTTACAATTTTTAATTAGCACCACAGCCTTAATAGGAAGTTCAAACTTTACTTTGAGGTAAATAAGGATGATTTTACATTAATGTTTTCTGTGTAAAAAATGGCTGTGGGCACATTTAATAACCATATCTAAAATAAGTAGCTAGTATTAAATTACCATAGATTATAATTGATAACAATCTAAAAAAAAGAGCTTTCTTTATTTTCTGTGAAGTTTTTGTACTTTACCAATTAATTTGTGTCTTTCCAGATAACACCTAACAAAGGTTTGAGTCATCTTAAGACTCTGAGTGAGGTAGGTCCTAGCCAAATAAAATCTAGAAGCTTTTGAAAAATAAAATTTTGAAGCGAATCAATTTTTCCTTTATTAGATTTTCTGTATCACAATTTTCAAGTACAATTAAAACCTTAGATATTGCCTCTGAATGTTTTCTTCAGGAACAGGGACTTGAACCCTGGACTTTCAAATTAAAAGTCTGATGCTCTATTAACTGAGCTATAACGGCCTCTAATCTGGAGCAACTTTTACTCCCCAGAACTTTAAAGCTCATTGTGTGAGTGCAAACATTTGAAATAAACTGCCCTTTAGAGGCATAAGCTAAAAAAAAACCCTTCCACTTAGGAAGCAGCATACACTGAAAGATTCAAACTCTTAGTTTCTCATTATTGAAGCAAAGATTATAAAAATTTCTTACATAATTTAAGGCTATTAGCCGTACTTAAACCTAAATTTTTTCTGGTTCACTAGAAACCCTTTACAATTTCCAGGGTGTAAATTAAAAACAAACTTTCTAATCCATAATAACTTTTTAAAGTAGGCAAGCCAGCTTGGAATGCTTTTATGAATCTTAAAGCCTACTTGACCAAATATAAATCTTAAATTTAAACTTTATAATTAATTACATCTGGGTATATCTGAAAATTGCAGTTTAGCTAGGAGGAATTTCCCCTGGGGGCAGGGAAGGCATGTGCAGTCTGGGAACTTCCTTAGTCTCAGGTTTGCAGAAGGAAAGCCACATGAGTTTCCCCGGAGGCTGCTCTGGCCCTCACATCAATTAAAAAACAAATATTTTTAATCTGGACAATTTGGCCCTCCTGTAATGAGGACAGGTTCTGAAAGCAAAACCCAATTTTTTTAACAAATCGTCATTTTTAAAAATCAATACTAGAAACCTCACTATCATGCTACGAGGTTTGGTTTCCAACTTATACCTGTGAATGCATGACAGTGCAAATTTTAATGCTTCACTTAAAGAGACCTAGCTTTATATATTATCTCTATAAGTCTACTTTCTAGGATAAGAAATACATAAAATATTATATCATTTAGAAGCAACCCTGAGGCCCAGTCTTCTGGGCTTGTTTATGTCACGTGCTTGAAATGATTCCAACACTAGCTGCGAACCTAGCAGTATCCTAGAGGCCTAGCTCTCTGGGCTGTTTCATGCCATGTGCTATTATCAAATGCAGCTCTAGGGCTGAGTAACCACTTTAAAGTTAACTTTCTTGTAACAATTGTTATACCATTTTGATCATACCCATTAATTTATAAGCCATTATGCTATGATCAAGACATGCAGAGCATATTTATAACTTTAAGACTCATCAGAAATTAGACCAATCAAAGAATTTTACCTTTTCTAGCTATAATTTCAAGATAAAAAGCACTCTGTCAATTTCTGAACCAAATTGCAGAGAATTTTCTAGGAGAAACCAACTCTCAGCTTCCTTGCCTTAAAGCTAAGAAGCTGCAGACTCCTATCTTGTTGTGCCTCACTTCTGGCTACAGCACATGGCTTCTTTCAGTCTTGCTTGGATCCAGGCAAAAATGCAGGGCCTATTTCAGTCTCCTCTGTGGAGACTGAAACTGAATTGAGAGATTGAAAACCAGCAGACAAAAATTTTAACCATTTTTCTTTTTCCAACATGAAACACAGAACAGCCAGTCATTCAGAGGACAAAACGTGAAACATGAATTAACACATGGACCTTAACATGTGGACTGACCGGTGCACTGGACACATACAACACAGAGACAGCAGAGAACCTCTCTCTCAGAAGTCCAGAGAAAGCTCACCAGGGCGTCCCCTGGAAAATTTTCAAAAATCCATTTTCCTTTTCTCTTGAATCTTTCTCTCTATTTTTTATAGTATCCATTTCTTGAACTTAACTATTTTTATTCCATTTTATATTTTTAAGCCCGTTTTTCTCTCCCCTGATGCAGTTCTTAGACTATGGACTATCGCCTAACTTTGTGGACTATTGCCTGATTTCTAGTCTCAACTTCGCTGACCTTCCTGAGCAAAACAAGCGGTGGGTCAGTGCTGTTTCAACTCAGCCCCGTATCTTCCTGCACTAGCAACACCTTTATTTATTTATTTATTTATTTATATATTTATATATTTATATATTTATTTATTTATTTATTTATTTATTTATTTATTTATTTATTTATTTATTTATTTTTAACCAGTGCTGGCATACCTGTTGCTTCCCTGTGCCTGATAAGGTCCTCAGATCCTTTTCCTTTTTGCAGAGCTCTATCTGAGTCAGTGGTCCCGCAGTATTCCTCCGCTGTATCCAGGTTCCACGTAGGGGGCCAACTGTTGGTGTCCGAATCGCCTCCCGCCATAATCAGTCTGGGTTCCCTAGAAGGTGGACTGGGGACTAAACTAGAGGACTAGATGGGAGAGAAAATGAAAACATTGAGACGAATCGCCGATCAAGGCATGTCGGTTCTTTACTGAAAAATCTTTCTTGGTTAAAAGAGAGTGGAAGAATGCAGACCCCGCCATCCCATTCCTAGGGTCCCTAGCTCCATCTTGGCGAGCACATGGAGCTTCCTGAAGCCGCTGTGCAGGAGGCATCTTCTTCCTGGGATGTCCGGGCAGCTGGTGGTGGCAGCAGCAGCTTAGGAGGCAGGCTGTGGTAGTTGCAGAACAAAAGGAGCCAGCCTAGCTGGAAGTGGCCTGGGAGCCCCGCCTCAGTGGGGGCAGGTCTGAATTTTGGAGGCTACAAACCTTTCTTACATATATCTTTTCCCATAGTTTACAGAACACACTGAATGTCACATTAAACTAGGAACACTTAACTGCTTTTTATAGCCCAAGCTTCCAAATGCCACCATGGTCTTCCTCCAAAATAACATGTTCAGTCTGAAGAAATGGGTCAGCAGTTAAGAGCACTCAATGCTCTTCTAGAAGTCCTGAGTTCAATTCCTAGCAACCACATAGTGGCTCACAACCATTTGTTATGGAATCTGATACCCTCTTTTGGTGTGTTTGTAGACAGTGACAGTGTACTTACATAAAACAAATGAATAAATCTTTAATTTTTTTTAAAACCCAACATAGTCTAATGTAGCAGAAAACCCATTTTCCTAATACCAATTATAGTCCTAGCCTGGGACCTGGCTCTTTGTGCTAGCTATATCTATCTGTATGGGTAAATGTTTTCTTAGTTTGGAAAATTTTCTTCAGTGATCCTGTTGAAAATATTTTCTATGCCATTCACCTAGGATTCTTCTCCTTTTATGTCTATAATACATAAATGCTTTCATTTAGAATCTCCTAAATTCTACATATTCCTCATATTCATTTTTTTAATATATTTTTGTTATTGTTTGTTTGTTTGGTGGTTGGTTTTGGTAATTTTTATTTTATTTTTATTATTTTATTAGATATTTTCTTTATTTACATTTCAAATGCTATCTCTAAAGTTCCATAAACCCTTACCCTGCCCTTCTTCCCTATCAACCCACTCCTACTTCTTGGCCCTGGCATTCCCCTGTACTGGGGCATATAAAGTTTGCAATACCAAGGGGCCTCTCTTCCCAATGATGGCCAACTAGGCCATCTTCTCCTACATATGCATCTAGAAACATGAGATATGTGGGTACTGGTTAGTTCATATTGTTGTTCCTCCTATAGGGTCGCAGACCCCTTCAGCTCCTTGGGTACTTTCTCTAGCACTTCTATTGTGGGCTCTGTGTTGCATCCAATAGGTGACTGTGAGCATCCACTTCTGTATTTTCCAGGCACTGGCATAGCCTTACAAGAGACAGTTATATCAGGGTCCTTTCAGCAAAATCTTGCTGGCATATGCAATAGTGTCTGGGTTTGGTGGCTGATTATGGGATGAATCCCTGGGTGAGGTATGGTCCACCTAGATGGTGGACCATCCTTTCGTCTTAGCTCCAAACTTTGTCTCTGTAACTCCTTCCATGGGTATTTTGTTCCTTATTCTAAGGAGGAATGAAATATCCACACATTTGTCTTCCTTCTTCTTGATTTTTTTGTGTTTTGCAAATTGTATCTTGGGTATTCTAAGTTTCTGGGCTAATATCCACTTATCAGTGAGTGCATATGTACTGACTTCTTTTGTGATTAGGTAACTTAAATAAGGATGATATCCTCCAGATCCATCCATTTGCCTAGGAATTTCATAAATTCATTGTTTTTAATAGCTGAGTAGTACTCCATTGCATAAATGTATTACATTTTCAGTATCAATTCCTTTGTTGAGGGACATCTGGGTTCTTTCCAGCTTCTGGCTATTATAAATAAGGCTGCTATGAACATAGTGGAGCTTGTGTCCTTATTACCAGTTGGAACATCTTCTGGGTATATGCCCAGGGGAGGTGTTGCTGGATCTTCTGGTAATACTATGTCCAATTTTCTGAGGAACCTCCAGACTGACTTCCAGAGTGGTTGTACAAGCTTGCAATCCCAGCAATGGAGGAGTGTTCCTCTTTTTCCACATCCTTACCAGCATCTACTGTCACCTGAATTTTTGATCTTAGCCATTCTGACCAGAGTGAGGTGGAATCTCAAGGTTGTTTTGATTTGCATTTC
>LR753770.1:124228-135936 GCA_902729485.2 Mus minutoides
GTGATGCCAAGTACCCTTGGATTCTGTTGCTTCTGTTCTTACGCTTACCTCCTGCCATCCCTGCCCAAGGAGACCTGGTGTTGGTGCAGACCAGAAGGGAGCGTCTGTCTTGTCCTGGGCTTTTCTCAATCTCCTGCTGGTGTCTCAGGTCGCTCGCAATTGGGCCGGAACAGATGCTGAGTTCGGCTGCTCACCAGTGATCCCGAGGTCGCTGGGATAGTCCCGCTGGAAACCTGGGTGGGTGCGCGGCACCCAGGCCTTGCGCCCTGTGCTGGAGCGGAGCGGTGTGGACCGGAAGGGAAGGGGTCCTCTCCCTGCCTGTCTATCTCCCAGCTGCAGACTCAAGTCCCACGAATTTGGACTGGAACAGATGTGTGTTCCTCTTACCAGTGGTCCCGAGGTCGCTGGGAGAGTCCCGCTGGAAACCTGGGTGGGTGCACGGCACCCAGGCCTTGTGCCCTGCGCTGGAGCGGAGCGGTGTGGACCGGAAGGGAGAATTCTTTGTTTAGCTCTGTACCCCATTTTTAATGGGGTTATTTGGTTTTCTGGACTCCCACTCCTTGAGCTCTTTGAATATATTGGATATTAATACCCTATCTAATTTAGGATTGGTACAGATCCTTTCCCAATATGTTGGTGGCCTTTTTGTCTTATTGACAATGTTTTTTGCCTTACAGAAGCTTTGCAATTTTATAAGCTCCCATATGTCAACACTTGATCTTACAGCACAAGCCATTGATGTTCTATTCAGGAATTTTCCCCCTGTGCCCATATGTTCAAGCCTTTTCCCTAGTTTCTCCTCTGTAAGTTTTAGTGTCTCTGGTTATATGTGGAGTTCCTTGTTCCACTTAGACTTGACATTAGCACAAGGAGATAAGAATGGATCAATTTCCATTCCTCTACATGATAACCACCAGTTGTGCCAGCCCCATTTACTGAAAATGCTGTCTTCTTTCCACTGGATGGTTTTAGTTAACTTGTCAAAGATCAGGTGACCATATGTATGTGGATTCATTTCTGGATCTTCAATTCTGTTCTATTGATGTACCTGTCTGTCATTGTTACCAGTACTATGCAGAAAAAAAAGGGTTAACGAGATATCATGTCGAACTCCAGTCTGTACCACTAAGGTGGTCTCCAAGAAAATAACAACTCTTATCAAAAACGATAGGATTCGAAAAACAACAAGGTCTACTTAAACGTTTAACAGGAAAGATTGAGTCACTTTTTAACTTAAAGTTAAAAATACCCCTAACGTAAATTAGACATCTAACGAATTGGCAAGATAGCCATTTTTCCTATATTGATCCTGCCAATCCATGAGCATGGGAGATCTTTCCATCTCCTGAGATCTTCTTCAATTTCTTTTTTCAGAGACTTGAAGTTCTTATTATACATATCGTTGACTTGGTTAGTTAGAGTCACACCAAGGTATTTTATATTATTTGAGACTTTTGTGAAAGGTGTTGTTTCCCTAATTTCTTTCTCAGCCCATTTATCCTTTGTGTAGAGAAAGGCCATTGATTTGTTTGAGTTAATTTTATATCCAGCTACTGCACTGAAGCTGTTTATCAGGTTTAGGAGCTCTCTGGTGGAATTTCTAGGCTCACTTATATATACTATCATATCATCTGCAAATAGTGATATTTTGACTTCTTCCTTTCCACTTTTTATATGCTTGATCTCCTTTTATTGTTGAATTGCTCTAGCTAGGAATTCAAGTGTTATATTGAATAGGTAGGAAGAGAGTGGGCAGCCTTGGCTTGTCCCTGATTTTAGTGGGATTGCTTCAAGTTTCTCACCATTTACTTTGGTGTTGGCTACCAGTTTGCTGTCTATTGTTTTTATTATGTTTAGGGATGGTCCTTGAATTTCTGCTCTTTTCAAGTCTTTTATCATGAAGGGCTATTGGATTTTGTTGAATGCATTCACAGCAATCACTGAGATGATCATGTGGTTTTTGTCTTTGATTTTGTTTATATAGTGGATTCTGTTGATGGATTTCTGTAAATTGAATCATCCTTCCATTTCTGGGATGAAGCCTACTTGATCATGGTGGATGATCATTTTGATGTGTTCTTGGATTCAGTTTGCAAGAATTTTATTGATTATTTTTGCATCATTATTCATATGGGAAATTAGTCTGAAATTCTCTTTTTTTGTTGGATGTTTGTGTGGTTTAGGTATCAGAGTAATTGTGGCTTCATAGAATAAATTGGGTAGAGTACCTCTGTTTCTATTTTGTGGAAGAGTTTGAGGAGAATTGGAATTAGGTCTTCTTTGAAGGTCTGATAGAATTCTGCACTAAACCCATCTGGTCCTGAAGGCCCATCCTTCTAATTGATTTGTTTTCTTGTTAGTATTTTTCTTTTCTGTTCATATGTAAGACACTAATCTTCTGTTGTATATAGGGTCAGTGAGTATTTTTTTTTTTTTTTGCACTGTGCAGGCTAGCTCTTCACTAATTTTTTACTATCTTATCTGCATAGAAACTGTCATTTAATCAAGTTCTCTCTCTCTCTTTTTCTTTTTCTTTTTGGTTTTTCGAGACAGGGTTTCTCTGTATAGCCCTGGCTGTCCTGGAACTCACTTTGTAGACCAGGCTGGCCTCGAACTCAGAAATCTGCCTGCCTCTGCCTCCTGAGTGCTGGGATTAAAGGCGTGCACCACCATGCCCGGCTCAAGTTCTATTTCTAAGTGCTTGGCTGTAGTTTCTGTGCTACATGGTCCTATCAGAATGACATTCCCTTTGTTGCTAGGTTGAAATGTACAGCCTACTTTTCTGTGGAAGTTTCCATTTATCAGGTCTCTGGCTCAGATATTTAAACCAGTTGGAGCTTTATTATGTCCCAGGTAAAATAGAAATGTTCTGTTTCATTTTCTCTCAATAAATATTTTCCACCATCGTTTGTTGAGGTTGCTGTACTTTCTGATATATACTAATATATATTATATATTTAGTATATTTAAGTATAGTATAATAAATATATACTATATTTTGCATCATTGTAAAAGTCAGTTTGCAGTAACTCCTGTATTTATATCTGGCTTCTCTATTTTTCCATTGATTATTTAATATTCCAGTGCCATGCTGTTTATATTATTATGACTCTGCACTATAATTTGAAATCAGGTAGGGTGCTACCACCCATAGTATTCTTTTGCTTCAAGATATTCTTGGCCATCTTCATCCTTTATGCATCTATATAAGATTTTAAGTATTTATATATGTGACAAAAATAATTCTGAAATTTTGTTGGGATTGCATTGATTGTATATAGTGCTTCTGGAGTGATTGCCACTTTCATACAATTAATTTTTCCAATTCACAAGCATTGTGGGTCTGGCCATCCTCATGTGTCTTTATACTGTGTCTTAAAATTTCTTTCATTTGTTAGTTAGATTTATTCCTAAGTATTATATATTTTGTTGTCATATGAATAATATTATTTCATTTCTATTCAATTGATACATGAGGTTTGTGTGTTTTAATTTTGTACCTCACCACTTTGCTACAAGACTATCAATGTTTAATTAAATTTTAAATCCTGGTGCAGGGTGGTTTCTACCTGCCCCAATGATTTATGTTCCCAAATCAAACACACACACACACACACACACACACACACACACACACACACCCTTTATATTTTAATATGTCTTAAAGAGCATAATATCTGTGTCACTGCCTAACCTCCTCTGCAGATAGAATTAACCTTCTGCGGATAATTCTGAGTTACTATTTAATAAATTTTATGTTCTATCTTTGCTGCTCTATACCCAGTTGGGCTGCCATCTTGCCTGCTCTCTCCTGGCTCCTTCACATGGTGATGCCTCTCTGTCTTGCACTCTTTTCAGGCATGGTATCTCTCCTCTCCTCCACAATCTCCTGGCATAGAAGATCACGTTGTTTCCCTCCTCTGTCTGTCCTCCACAGCTGTTGGCTGTTGGCATATTTATTTTCCAAGTAGAACCAACTTGGAACAGGTTCCCAGAGGCTCCATGCAGATGCTCTCTTGCAAGCTGTGTTTTGTGGAACATCATTAGCATTCATAATACAAGCTGCTATATTTCCTTTCCTTTGTCCAATTAAAAAGGCTCTTTTCTCTCAGATACACATTGAACATAATTATAATAATTATGTAAATTGTGATTCTGTCCCTCAATTTTGTTTGATTTTAACTTGCAATACCATCTAAAAACCATTATTTTAAACCTAGAACATTTCCTTTACTGTTAAATAGCTTAAGTTCAATTATGAGACTATAAACTGTCTTCAAATCCCTTAGAGATCTGAGGAGGAATTAAATACTACCTGAATAGGAAGCACAAAGACATAGCTTCCAAAACTTAATCCCTGATATTCCTTAGAACATTGGGAAATCTGTCTTTGGCCTCCTGGCCCAGAACCATCTGACAGACACTAAGTGAATCAGGAATCATGAAGCACTAGTTTACCCTGTCAAGGCAGAGCTTAGCAGTCTACTATCCCACATCCAGTTGTCCATTTTTGGAGATCATTTTGTCTGTAGATGAAATTAACATATTTATTACCCAGTGGCTAGCTTGCCACAATTGGAGCAACTCCATGTGGAGGTAATGATTCTTAGTATATTCATTAAAGTGGAATGAGTGTACTGTAAGGAGCAGACATGTTTCCTAGTCAAATTATCTATTAGTAATGAAATGGTTTCAAATGCCATATTCTGTGGATCCCTGATGCTTTTGAAGACTATCTATCTATATATAGTATAATGGAGCAGTTAAACCTTGACTAATCTTAGCTATTGACTATTTGAATAACATTAAAACACTTTATTGTAATTAAATCAGAATCTAATATTACCATGAGTTTACTATCTGATCTTTAACTTGCATGACTTAATCATTCTAAATAGTTTGTAATAGCAGGTATTAGAAGGATTGGGTCTAAGCCTTGGATTGAATGAGTTGGATAGGCACAATGCCTAAGAGTAACAAAATTAATTTTTACCTTTGTGTCAATATGCCAGCGAAAATTTTTTTAATTAGTTTATTTATTTATTTATTTATTATTAGATTATTTCTTCATTTACATTTCAAGTGTTATCCCATAAGTCCACTATACCCTCCCCCCACCCTGCTCCCCTACCAACCCACTCCCACTCCTTGGCCCTGGAATTCCCCTGTACTGGGGCATATAAACATTGCTAGACCAAGGGCCTTTCTTCCCCAATAATGGCCAACTAGGCCATCTTCTAATACATATGCAGCTAGAGTCATGAGCTCTGGGGGTTCTGATTAGTTCATATTGTTGTTCCATCTATAGGGTTGCAGACCCCTACAGCTCTTGGGTACTCTCTCTAACATTGGGTACCCTGTGTTCTGCCCTATAAATGATTGTGCCAGCGAAAATCTTAGACCTGTATCAATATATAAATTCTGTACCAATACAAGAAAATATAACTTCAATTATGCATAAAATATGTAAAGATTTCTACCAATGTAAGATTATGGCTATAAAATGTTTTGTTTAAGAGTAAATTTAGTAATCTATCGCCATACATCTAATTTCATATATTACTCTATTCCCTTTTTTCTTTTCAAGCCCCTTACCTTTACATAAGAAAGGATAGAGAAGAGAAATGAAAGATAAAAACTCCCATATTTAAGTGCTCTATTTACTTTCCCCCCTGTCCCAAATTATGACCATTTCTGAATTATCACTCAAAATGATAACATATCTGTAATTTATGAAATAACCATTATCACACACCCAAACTCAAGGAATTGTGATGATGATTATCTACAGCTTCTTCCTGCTGAATTGGTGTGATGAATATTTTTAAGGAGTGAGGAGGGGTAGGAAAATTAGAAAACATGGTTAGACTTAAGAAAGCTAGCTTTAGCATTTGTTATCCAGTCTCTGTATACTTAAAAAGTTCAAGGCTAAATTGAAGTCATGATTGGAACCATCTGAAAGGCTGGATGATCAGAGGTTATCAGAAATCAGCAGCTATTTCTGAAGACGTTCTGGGAGAAAGTCTCTGGAAACAGCATCAGGTGAGGAAGGGAGCTGGAATAGCAGGTTATTTCGGCATCCCCCAAAGCTGAATCTTGGCAGAGCTGCATCTTTGTGTTTCATTCTGCAATATATGAATCTTAACAACTGAATTTTTAGTACTGTAAAGATATTTGTATGGATTGTGAAAGGTGCACAGAACAACTAAGGATGACATTTTGCTCCTTGTTTTAGCAGGTGAAAGACAGATTTTTTTCTTTATGAATTAGTTTGATCAATAACCAATTGTAATAAATCTTTATTCTTGCCATGTGAAGGATGGCATCACAATTTTTAAGTATTCCATAACCAGGAAGATTTATTGGCCAATTTTAAGTGAAGTTTTGGCTAGAGACATTTTTTATATCTAAGCCTGTTTCAGGGCTGTCCCCTTGTGGAAGGATCAGCTATTTATGTTACCTGTCCTGTTTGGTTTTTTTGAAGTTTCCTTTTCTGTTTGTAGCCAAGATATTCTGGGGGTCTTCCTTATCATGTATGATCCTTATTACTTGGGAAGGGGCTCAAACCCCTTCTCCTTTCTTGTTAACACAAATATAGAGCCTCTCTCCTAAAATTGCATGTTCTTGGTCTGGAAACTGGAAATTGATTGGGTCAATTTTGTAGCCTCTTTTTTTCTTAGGGCTTGCTCTACTCTGGCCTCTCTCTCAGAAGACGAGTAATTTTATTAATGCTACCAAAATTAAACCTCCTTCATTTTAATAATTAGAACAACTAAAGAAATTAAAACAAGCCACCTTGTCCTTGCTGCTGGGGCAGACTCCAAGTTGGTCTGCTCCCGTGAAGAATTCATATCCCGATACATCCTAGAGGACCCTCTGCACTCAGAGCAGTTGGACACAATTCACTCAAAGCAGTTGAGAAGTTGAGGACCCTCTGTACTCAGTGCAGTTGAGGATATGCTGTACTCAGCACAGTTGGACAACAGCTTGACTGCTCCATGAAAGATCTAACAGTCTCAAGGCCTCCCAGGAGGTCTACAGCAGCTAGGGCAACAGATCAGCAGCTTCTCTGCCCATGAAAGAGCCCCCAGTTGGAAGGCCCCATAGGTGGTCTGATACAGCCAGGGCCACAAGTCTACCAGGAGATCTGAAGCCAGGGACAAAAGGGGCAGACTCCATACAGTCACCCAGATCACCAAACATCATGGATATCCAGATGGTAAAAGGCAAGCACAAGACCATAAGCAGCAGAAGCCAAAATATGTGGGCATCACCAGAACCCAGTTCTCCCACCACAGGAAGCCCTAAATACACCAACACACATGAAAATCAGGAATATGTTCTAAAATCCTACCTCATAAAGATAATGGAGTCCTTTAAGGAGGATATCAATAACTCACTGAAAGAAATACAGGAAAACACAGGCAAACAGGTGAAGGAATTGAATAAAGTGATCCATGACCTAAAGGTGGAAATAGAAATAAAGAAAACACAAATGGAGGAAAACTTGGAAATGGAAAACCTAGGAAGAGGTCAGGCACTACAGATGTAAGTATTATCAACAGAATACAAGAGATAGAAGAGAGAATCTCAGGTATAGAAAATAGAGTAGAAGAGATTGATACAACTGTCAAAGAAAATTCAAAACATAAACAAAACAAAACAAAACAAAACACTCCTAACTTGAAGCATCCAGGAATTTCAGGACAAAATCTAAGAATAATTAGAATAAAGGACAATGAAGATTCCCAGTTCAAAGGACCTGAAAATGTCTTCAACAAAATCAGAAGAAAATTTCTCCAACCTAAAGAAATAGATGTACATAAAGGTACAAGAAGCCTATAGGACACCAAATAAGTGGGACCAGAAAAGAAAATCTTCTCATCACATAGATATTAAAACACTAAATGCACAGAGTAAAGAATGTTAAAAGCTGCAAGGGAAAAAGGTCAAGTAACATACAAATGTAGACCTATCAGAATTACACAAGACTTCACAACAGAGACTATGAAAGACAGGAGAGCCTGGTCATAGGTCATGCATACTCTAAGAGAATACAAATGCCAGCCCAGACTACTATACCCAGCAAAACTCTCAATCAACATAGATGGAGAAACCAAAATATTCCAGGACAAAACCAAATTCAAACAGTATCTATCTACTAACCCAGCCATACTGAGGATCCTGGAAGGAAAACACTAACACAAGGAAGATACCTGCACCAAAGAAAGGACAAGATATTAAGTATCTCACAACAAAGTCAAAGGTAGAAGCCACAAGCACATAAAACCACCTACAAAAACAAACATGTCATCTCTCTTTAGTATCTCTGAATATTAATGGACTCATCTCACCTATAAAAACACATAAGTTAACAGACTGGATATGCAAACAAGATCCAGCATTTTGCTGCATACAAGAAACACCTCAACAACAAAGACAGGTACTATCTCAGAGTAGACCTTCTTCTCAGAACCTCATGGTACCTTCTCCAAAATCAACCATATAATTGGTCACAAAACAACCCTCAACAGACACAAGAAGATTGAAATAATAACATGCATCCTATCAGACCACCATGGTGTAAGGCTGGTCTTTAATAAAAGCAAAAATTACAAAAAGCCCACATACATGTGAAAACTGAACAATTGTTTACTCAGTGAAAATTTGGTCAGGGCAGAAATAAAGAAAGAAATTAAAGATTTCCTGGAATTTAATGAAATTGTTGACACATCATACCCAAACCTATGGGACACAATGAAAGCAGTGCTAAGAGAAAAGTTCATAGCACTAAGTGCCCTGGTAAAGAAACTGGAGAGATCTCCCACTAACAACTTAACACCACACCTGATAGCCCTAGAAGAAAAAGAAGCAAACTCATCCACGAAGAATAGAAGGCAGGAAATAGTCAAAATCAGGGCCGAAATTAACAAAATAGAAACAAAGAAAACAATAAAAGGAATCATCAAAACCAAAAGCTGGTTCTTTGAAAGAATCAAGAAGATAGATAAAGCCTTAGCCAAACTAACTAAAGAGCTAAGAGGCAGTATTCAAATTAATAAAATCAGAAATGAAAGGGACACATCAAACAGAAATGAAGGAAATTCAAAATATCATCAGATCGTACTATAAAAACCTATGCTCAACAAAACTGGAAAATCTAGATGAAGTAGATGGTTTTCTAGACAGATGCCCCATCCCAAAGTTAAATCAAGAGCAGTTTAAACTATCTTAACAGGCCCATATCACAGAAGGAAATAGAAGAAGTCATTAAAAACCTCCCAACCAAAAAAAGCCCAGGGCCAGATGGATTTAGTGTGGGATTCTATGAGACATTCAAAGAAGACCTGATACCAATTTTCCTAAACTAGTCCATAAAATAGAAACAGAAGGAATTCTACCTAACTCATTCTATGAAACCACAATTACTCTGATGACAAACTACACAAGGATTCAACCAAAAAAATAGAACTTCAGACCAATCTTGCTTATGAATATAAATGCAAAATTACTCAATAAAATTCTTGCAAACCAAATCCAAGAACACACTAAAACCATCATTCACCATGTTCAAGTAGGCTTCATTCATGGGATGCAAGGTTGTTTTAATATATGAAAATCCATTAATGTAATCCACTATGTAAATAAACTCAAAGACAAAAAGCACATGATCATCGCATTACATGCTAAAAAAGCATTTGACAAAATACATCACCCATTCATGGTAAAAGTATTAGAGAGATCAGGAATTCAAGGTCAATACCTAAACATAAAGTAGCAGTTTATTGCAAACCAACAGCCAATATCAAATTAAATGGGGACATACTTGAAGCAATCCCACTGAAATCAAGGACAAGGTAAAAATGCCTACTCTTCCCATATCTATTTAATATAGTACTTGAAGTACTAGTTAGAACAATTAGGCAACAAAAAGAGATCAAGAGGATACAAATTGTTAAAGAAGAAATAGATGTATCTCTATTTGCAGATGATTTGATAGTATACAAAAGCAACCCCAAATTTTCTACCACAGAACTTCTCGAGCTGATAAACAACTTCAACAAAGTGGCTGGATACACACCTATGACTCATAATTATTTCTGAAAGAATTACAGGGATGGAAATGGAGAAGAGCCTGAGGAAAAGAAGGTCCAGAGACAGGCTCAAAGTGGGATCCAGCACAAGGGGAGATCCCAAGGCCTGACAGTGTTACTGAGCCTATGGAATGCTCTCAAAAAGGGATCTGTCATGACTGCCCTCCAAAAGACCCAACAAGCAGCTGAAAGAGTCAGATGCAGTTATGTGCACCCAACCAATGGACAGGAGCAGAGGACCCTTGTTTTTGAATTAGGGAAGGCTGAAAGAAGCTGAGGAGAAGAGTGATTCTGTAGAAGGACCAGCAGTCTTAATTAATCTGGACCCTGATATCTTTCAAACAATGAACCACCACACAGGCAACATACACCAGCTGATATGAGTCTCCTGAAACACTTACAGTAGAAGACTTACAGGTCTGTGTTCATTCAGAGATGATGCACCTAACACTCAAGAGACTGGAGGCCCCAGGAAATTTAGAAGTCAGGTGGGGGTGGGTGTTGGGGGCATCCATGTGGAGAAGGGTTGGGGTGGGGAGGAGATGTGGGATGTAGAGCAGTCTAGGGTGGATGGGGAGGGGCAGGGAATGGAATATGGAGTGTAAAATGTATTAAAAATAAAATTAAATAAAAAACAAGTAAATCAGTAGCCTTCCTTTATACAAGGATAAACAGGCTAAGAAACAAATTAAAGAAACAATTCCCTTCACAATAGACACAAATAGAATAAAATATCTTGGGGTAACTCTAACCAAACAAGTGATAGACCCATATGACAATAATTTAAAGTCTTTCAAGAAAGAAATCAAAGAAAATATCCAAAAATGGAGAGATCTCTCCTGCTCACAGATTGGCAGAATTAATATAGTAAAAATGGCCATCCTACCAAAGGCAATCTATAGATTCAATGCAATCCCCATCAAAATTCCAACTCAATTCTTCATAGAGGTAGAAAGAGAAATTTGCAAATTCATTTGGAAAAACAAAAACCCAGGATAGTGAAAACTATTCTCAACAATAAAAGAACTTCTAGGTGAATCACCATCCCTAACCTCAAGCTGTATTACAGAGAAATAGTGATTAAAAACTGCATGGTATTGGTACAGAGACAAACATGTTGATCAATGGAATAAAATTGAAGACCCAGGAATAAGACTACACACTTACTGTTACTTGATCTTTGACAAAGAGGCCAAATATATACAATGGAAGAAAGAAAGCATCTTCAATAAATGGGCCTGGTCTAACTGGCTGTCTCTATATAGAAGAATGAAAACAGACCCATATTTGTCACCTTGTACAAAGTTCAAGTCCAAGTAGTTCAAGGACCTCAAAATAAAACTAGATACACTGAATCTAACAGAAGAGAAAGTGGCAAAGAGCCTTGAACTCATTGGCAGTGGAGGTAATTTCCTAATCAGAACTCCAGTGGCATTGCTGGATCTTCTGGTAGTACTATGTCCAATTTTCTTAGGAACTTTCAGACTGACTTCCAGAGTGATTGTGGAAGCTTGCAATCCCACCAACAATGGAAGAGTGTTCCTCTTTCTCCACATCCTCTCCAGCATCTTCTGTCACCTGAATTTTTTATCTTAGCACTTCTGACTGGTGTGA
>LR753772.1:0-31588 GCA_902729485.2 Mus minutoides
CTGAGGAAGAAGCCCCAACTGGTATTAATCCACCATAGCATTTCAAGTCACTGTGAGATTAAGCATATCCTCTCCCAGTGAAGCAAGACAAGGCAGGCCAGTTTGGATAATGACATATACAGGCAGGCAACAGATTCAGGTACTGTCCCTGGTCTAGGTGTTGGGGGACCCTCATGAAGACCAAGCTGCACATCTGTTACACATGTTTGGGTAGCCTAGGCCCAGCCTATGGTTGTTGCACTTTGGTTGGTGGTCCAGTCTCTGGGAGATACCAAGGGTCCAGATGAGTTGACTCTGATGGTCTCCTTGTCCCTATCCTCTTTGGGTTCCTCAATCCTTTCTCTGACTGTCCCACAAGATTCCCTAAGCTCAGCCTAATGTTAGGCTGTGGAGCTCTGTATCTGTTTCCAGGAGCTTCTGAGAGGATTGTTATGCCAGGCTCCTGCCTGCAAGCACAACAGAGAATCATTAATATTGCCCAGAATTAGTTCTTCCCCTTGGGATGGGTCACAAGTTGGGTCAGTCATTGGTTAGTCATTCCCTCTTTGTCTACGCCATCTTTGTCACTGCACATCTTATGGACAAGACATACCTAGGGTAGAAAGATTTGTGGGTGGGTTCCTGTCCTTAGCCTTCCACTGGGAGTCCTCCTTGGCTACAGGAGTTAGCCAGTTCAGGCTTTGTATCTCCCATTGCTGTGAGTCTCAGCTACACTCACCCCATAGACTCTCTGGAGCCTCCCCTGCTCCTGGTCTCCTGCACATCCTACAGATGCCCATCTACCTCCCACCTTCGTTTTCTTTCCCCAGCTCTCCCTAGATCCATTTCTCCCTAGATCCATTTCTCCCCCACCCCCGCCCCTGCCCCATTCCTCTACGCCCTCTCCCATCCAGTTCTCTTCCTCTGCCTACCTCTGAGGTTTATTTTATTTCCCCTTCTGAGAGAGATTCCCCTTCTGAGTGAGATCCTCTCTTGAGCTCTTCCTGTTAAGTGGCTTCTTTAAGTGTGTGGATGGCAGCGTGATTATCCTTTACTTTGGTTACTATCCACTAATAAGTGAGAACATACCATGTGTGTTTTTCTGGGTTTGGGTTACCTCATATGATATTTTCTAATTCTATTCATTTGCCTGCATATTTCATGATGTCATTGTTTTTAATAGCTGAGAAGCCCATTGTGTAGATGTACAACATTTTCTTTATCCATTCTTAAGTTGAGGGACATATGGGTTGTTTTTAGTTTCTGGCTTTGACAAATAAAGATGCTATGAATATAGTTGAGCAAGTGTCCTTGTGGTATGGTAGAGTATCTTTTGAGGATATGCTCAGGAGTACAGTTGGATCATGGGGTATCTGAGAAATTACTAAATTGACTTCCAGGGTGGTTATACAAGCTTGCACTCCCTCCAAGAATGTATGAGAGTTCTCCTTGCTCCACATTCTCAACAGCATGTGCTGTTGCTTGACCTTTTCATCTTAGCCACCCTGATGGGTGTAGAGTAGATTTTATTTGCATTTTCCTGATGACTAAGGACTGTGAACATTTCTAGGCATTTGTAGACATTTGGGATTCCTCTGTTGAGAATTCACTGTTTAGTTCCATACCTTCTTGATTTAACTCTACCCTCAATCATTTTGTCATTCCATGCCAATATTTTATTGTTCTCTGTCATGGACAGTAGATGCAATAAATATGCAGAAATAAGTATCTAATATGTTGAAATAAATAGGTAGTTAGTGAGTGGAAAATTCCATGAAGTGACTGAGTGTGCCAGAGTGGGTTTGCACATAGGATGTCTTCTCAGGGGAATAGCTCCATGAAAGAATGAGCCAAGTCAGAACTCTCCAAAATCAAGTTTGCTTTGACTTTTTATATAATGAATTTTAACTGAATTGATAAAGTGTTTAAATTAGATATTAATTTTAACAAGTATTTTTTTAAGAAGTTCTGAGTGTCTTACATTATTTAAGGACAAACTAGGAAAAGACTTATTAACACTTGGACTTATTAGATTTTATATGTTTTTCTTATTTTAATATTGATTACAATATATATATTAAGACATGTTTTATCTTTTCATGTTATTTTACTGATATCAAAGCATAGCAAGGCAATTTTGCGCTCCAATCAGAAATTTCCAGCTGGGATCACATTACTAAAGTCTGTCATTTAGAATGACTACATTTACACATACCTCAGCCTTTCTTTTTGCAATTTTAAAAGTCATTAAATTTTGTTATTATTAACATTGTTTCTTGAATTCTACTTGAAGGAAGTATGGAATTGCAATATTTTGAAGTTATAAATTATATATTTGGGTATGCATAAAACATGTCAGCAACACTTAAAAATAATATTTGGATAAATATGAGTTATGAGTCAGAGTAAATTACATTCTTTCCACTTTTATTTGTCAAAGGGCCTTTTATCATAGATTATGGTACAACAGACTGCTGAGGTTAAACTGATAAAAAATGAAACTTTAATTAAATCATAGGATGGATGAGTGCAGTAACAAATGCTTTGCATATACTTTAAAAAATATTTTTATGGACGGTGCAATAGCACAATTTTCTCAAAAGGTGAATTTCTCAAGCACAACAGAATGGCCTGTGTATATGAAGATAAGTTTAGTCTTATATTAAATTTTCAGGGTTTTTAATATGATTATTTTAGGTATATAGTTTGCATGAATATTTATTCTCATTTGCTGCTCAAGTGACCACAGCTATAACAAAGTTCATGTGTGACCATATATATTTTTAGGACCCTGAACCTCTCAATCTCTTGTAGGAATGTACTCATTTATCACTAACATTAATGCGGATATAGAATAAGCATAGTGATAAAGAAAATGTTTTTCTTCATTGCATTTTCATTTGTAAGCAATCTCTTGTGTTCCTCCTTGTTTGTTTTATTGACTACTAGTAGGTTAACTTACTGGCAATTTGGACTCAAACCACATTTTAACATTAAATAACTGCATTGATGTCAAATTTTCATGTATGCTTATGAAGTTTACTATTATCTACATTGAATCATTTTATCCATATCTAGCAACTTTGGAAGTAGATAATTAATGAAGAAAATACAGGAACAAAGGAGGTCTAATATTGGTTACATTCACGTTTGTGAAAATTGCTGGTAGAGGTTGCAGAAGAAAGAAGAGAGCGGGAATGGGATATTTGGACACTGACTGGCCTGGAACTTTGCAGGATACCCTACATTCCCAAGTACTTAAGCAGTTATATGTATACACTCTGTTAGAAAGTATCAATAAAACTCAGATGATAAGGCACAATTTGCATTATTTGGGAATGGATTTTCTGCCATCTGTAGAAGAATGCTGTCTTGTTTAGTTTGTTACCTGGATCTGGTTATACGTTTTTAGTCCCACATTTCCTGACTTCAGTAGTTTCTATATGATTTTGTAGAAAGCATTTTTAATTATTTGTCCCTTAATATCCTCCTTCTCAATTTTTGCCATTATAAGCTGTGATTGTGCTGACCTAGTCAAGTACAATGGGATCCTTGATCTGCCATTCATAGTAGAATATGGTGTTACAAATCTGGGTCCTTAATATTTCAGTAAATTAATTACTTTTTCTACAATAATAATAAGTTATATTCTATTCTGCAACGTGTGTGTGTGTGTGTGTGTGTGTGTGTGTGTGTGTGTTTGTGTGTGTAACTGCTCATGAGCTACTCCTCTTTCCCTGCCCCATATGTCATTTTATTTTTGAGTCCAGGTTACAGAACAAGAAGTTCCCATCTGGGATTGCCATTTGCATGGCTTGCAAAAGACTTGGCAGAATCATACAATGACTCCCTAAGCCCTTTCTTGGATGAAGATCATTCATTTTCATGTGTCAGAGTAGCTCACATGGCTAGACACTACATTAATTTGGCATGAATTTTCACTTGTCCATTAGGAGTTGTAGACATTCATATCACAAAGAATCAGAATGTATTATTACTTCACATGATGGTAGGTATAAAGGGAAAGTTATCTTCTACAATGCACATTTGTTAATCATACCTACTTTGTAAACTGGAGCTTTAATTTATTTTATATTAAATGTCTAAATATTCCAGGTGAAGAATTTTCAGTGTGTCTAGGCACAAACAAGTTTTAAACGTATGCTACTCTTTAAGAGGAAGATGCAGTCAGAACTTTTAAGAGAATGGGTGGAGAAGTGAAACTAAACATCCCTTCCTGCAAAAGGTATTTCATCTTTGGTTCACCCTGAGTAAGTCATATGCATCCTTTTCCACCATGAATAAACAGTTTAAACAAGAAAAAAGACAAGAGAAATAAAGTTAAGTAATGGAAAGTAATAAATGTGTCTTCATAGACGAGGAATCAATTGATCATGTTAAAAAATGTTAGGTTAGTGAGGATCAGGCTTTACAACTGAAGATATTATGTTAGATTCATCTACTCTGACATATCTTGAATTTAGGTTCATTGTTGATAGAAATTTTTCTTCACTCTTGAGATTCTCATACTCTGTTTCAGACAAACAAAATTCCATTCGTTCTCCCTAAATTACATATTCTTTGAATCCTACTCAAGCTATTCTCACTCCCTGGATTTTTCCTTTGCTTTTCATTATGTCATCAGGGTATCTTTTTACAATCTAAATTTCCCTTCACTTTCGTACATCTTTTTGCTTTAGCTGTTATAATTCATGGTTTAGTATTCTGCATTTTGATATCATCAACAACTATTGCATATGAGGGTATTAGATACTGCTAAGTGGTATGGATCAGTGGGGAAAAAATTCTGCCAAGCAAGACATAAATCCAAAATTGGGCCAGGAAACTAGTCACAAATAGTGAAATGCATGGAAGTTTCCGGGCTTTCAAATTGAGTATCCATGGAAAATAAACCAATCTGCCATTCCTTTAGGAGGAAGGACTATATATACAATCCTTCATTAATATTAAGATAATTTACAGTACAAGATATATAGTCCACTGGGGTGGTAGGAAGGAAGGAGAGAAAGATGGAAGAGAGGGAGGGAGAAAGGGAGAGAGGGAGAAAGAAAGAAAGAAAGAAAGAAAGAAAGAAAGAAAGAAAGAAAGAAAGAGGGAGAGAAGGAGGAAGGAAGGAAGGAAGGAAGGAAGGAAGGAAGGAAGGAAGGAAGGAAGGAAGGAAGGAAGGAAGGAAGGAAGGAAGGAAGATGTCTTAAAACCTATGGAAAAATTTCCCACCAAAAACCTGTCATCTTTTAATTCTAACCAACCCCAAAACATTCCATGACACAAGATTAAGTATTGATGCCTCAGACATTGGATTTGGAACAGGTTGAAAATAAAATATTTGCAATGTTTTATGGCATTTTTAATGCCATTCTCTTTAAGCTAGAATTGTTATTTTACAGAAGAAATATTAAAGTCCCATCTAATTTACAAATCCATTCTGTGGATGAAAAAGTATAAGCCAGCCTAATTATGATGTTCATAACTCAAGAGAAAATGACCACACACCCACTCTACTTACATCAGGGTGGCTGAGGCTGAAGGTGATAATGTGAAAGAGAGGAGGCTACATTTTGTGACCCAATAGAAGTCTTTTGACCTGAGTTGTTTTGTTTTAATTAGAAATATTCTCTTGTATCAAATGCTGGGCTTACAAACAGCTGTACATCTATGATGAAAATTGTCTTTTCTCAGTGATCCCTAGATACTATTTTAAATGAACACAAAATTAGTCTTTTTGTTTATTTTTCTTTTGTTTGTTTGTTTGTTTGTTTTAAGGACACTGTGTCTGTGGAATTATCCACTAAGGGCTTTTTTTTTTTGCCTTATTTCTTTACATGAATGATGCCAGCAAAGGCTTTAGTCCTAGTTCACAAGCGAGTCTGAAAATACAAACACTGACCTTCATCCTAATGTGATCAGTATGTGCTGTCATCACTCATGAAATGACATAACAGCTGTTTGATAACTGACTACCATCAATCTTCCTCACTTGCCTGATTCAGCAAGCTGATTGCTTTGAAGTCTTCGTATCAGAGAGAACTGATTGCATTCTGGGAGTTGGCTTTATGCTGTATCACCTTTCAGGATTCTGAGAGAATTGTTAATAAAGCAATATAATGTATATGCAAGCCTGATTCAAATAAATATACCATTAAAACTCTATTCCAAATCAAAATTAGAGTTGAAGAATTTGGTGTTAGTAACTTACCAAGATCCTAAGTATCTTTGGTATCTTACCATTAGTTACTTACCTAATATTAGTAATGTCCCATGATCAGCTGGCATGGGGGCTCATGCTTATTAATATACACCCAGACAATGTTGCAGAAGGATGAGTTAAAGGCCAACCTGGGCTACATAGTGTGTTCTGTGCCTGACTAACATAATGGGCATCTTTTGAAATAATGAAAAGGACATGGAAGTGGAGGATAAGAAAATGAAATTTATAATGTATGAATTAGAAGACAAAGTCCAAATAAGAATAAGACAATGCTATTTGACACACCTATTTGGATTCAAAATTAGCCTTCTTAAGCTTATATGAAAAGAGAAAATCAGTAAAAAAAAATGTTTCCTAAGATATGAAATTAAGGCAAAGGTAGATGTATGTACTATAGAGAATAATGATTTGGAGTAGTATGGTACTTCACATTTCATTATGCCTATGCTAAATATTTTGTGCACTTGGAAAATAATAAATACAAGTATCAAGTGAAAATTTGTGCATTACTGACAGTACTAATAGAGGGTGTAGAGTGAGTGACTACCCAGAAAGTAGGGTCATGAGCCAGACATGTACTTCCTCACATCTCAGAGAGATGAGGTCTCCAACAGCCTTCAAGACCCTACTCAGGTCCAGGCATATAAATATCTTGAATATTCCACTAGGTGGTGCTGAAATTGGCTTATATATCTGAACATAGACATCCCTGAGTCTTATATTATAAATATTTTTTGTTTTGTTTTTTTAATAGATATTTTCTTCATTTAAATTTCAAATGCTAACCCGAAAGTCCCCTATACCCTCCCTCTGCCCTGCTCCCTAACCCAACCACTCCCACTTCCTGGCCCTGGCATTCCTCTGTTCTGGGGCATATAATCTTCACAAGACCAAGGGCCTCAATTCCCATTGATGGCCTACTAAGCCATCCTCTGAAACAAAACATAGATAGATAGATAGATAGATAGATAGATAGATAGATAGATAGATAGATAGATACTCTTATACTCATACATACTTGAGGATCTTGTTAAGATGCTTGTGGTCCTAGTAAAATTTAAAAATATTCTACTGTCCCATAACAGTGCATACTGTAGTGAGCTTCTGCTATGTCATTTTATATAGTTTACTCTCTTAAAATTGAATAGACTTTTAAAAACTGAATGGAAAATTTTTTTTTATAAATCTTGAATGGGAGTTTTTAATTGTTACCATTTTCTTTCATCAATTTTTCTTGCAGCAGGAAATTATTTTAAAATAGTGTCTGTGATATTAAGGCTACAGAAAGAGTGATGGCAACTGATGAATACTTTTATGTTCCTGATATAATAATGTTATTGTTTTTTTTCAGCTGAAAAGTCAATTACATGTTCACTCTATTACAAGGGAAGATATCATCTCTCAAGCCTGGTGAAATAGTTTGGTAATAATTTCCTAACACATTTACAAGCATTATTATTATTAATTTTTCTTTGACAATTTCACACATCTATATAATTACCTTCCTCTACCCGATTTTGTTGTCTACTTGTGACAGCTCTTGTCTCCTACCCTGTGAGGGTATTCATGGTTGTCATCTTGACATCTATAGACCCAGTGCCAATATCCAAAGATGCTGTGAATGTGTGAATAACTGGACCATATCATGCTTAGATGATTTTCATAGCCCCTTTTACTGTCTTCCTTCTACTATCCCTCCATCTCCACTTCTGCAATATTCCATTAGCCTTAAGAAGGTATGATAAGTGCTTTATTTAGAACCCAACAATCAGCCATTCTTTATTCTCAGCATCTTGTAGTCTTGGGTCTCTGCCTTTACATAAGTTTATTGCAAAGACAGGCTTGAATAAACGAAGTTGAACCTTGTCTGTTGCTATAGTTATATGTATTTGGAATGAAATTTGATATTTTGTCAATATAGCTAACCAACAGTAGTAAATTTTCCTCATAGCTTAGAGCTCCTTTAGTCATAGCCACAAGCCTCAGAGAGTGGTGGGTTAGTTACTCTTGCAATAATTGCATCACTATTGCTCCAGTGGGCACATTCTACTTGTCAATTTGCTATTATATTTTATATCTATTCACATAGAGTTCAAAACTGTCAGAAATTATTGTTTTCTTTCCATTTTATTGACTAGGGAGTATATCATCATTTACTAATTAGTACCATATACATACAACAATTTCACCTAAGGATTAGTTAGGACCTTTAGGTAGCTCCCTTTCTTTTTTTTTTTTTTTTAACTTTGAATTTGCTTTGCATTCTTTATCATCATCATCATCATCATCATCATCATCAATCATTTCATTTATTTACATTCCAGTTGTTTCTCCCTTGGTCACTCCTCCCACAGTTCCTCATCCCATTCCTCCTCCTCTTGCTTCCAAGAGGGAGCTACCCGCCAAGCAAGCCTCCCTCTTCCCTGGGGCCTCAAGCCTCTTGCAGATTAAGCCCATCTTCTCCAACTAAGGATGGACCAGGCATGCCTCTGCTGTATTTGTGCTAGGGGTCTTGAAATGGCCAGGGTATGCTCCTGGTGCTCCTGGTTGGTGGCTCAGTCTCAGGGAGCTCTCTGGGGTCTGGTTAATTTACATTGAGATTGCTGGTCTTCTTATGGGGTCACTCTCTCTTTCTGCTTCAATTCTTCCTCTAAATCAATCATAGAGGTCCCAGACTTCAGTTCAATGGTTGAGTATAATTATCTGTTTCTCTTTCAGTCAGCAGCTGCTCAGGTATCTCCAAGCACAGCCATACCAGGCTCCCATCTGTAAACACATTATAGCATCAGTAATAGTGTCAGACCTTGGTACACTCCCACGAAATGGATCCCAAGTTGGGACTATCATTGGACTGCCTTTCCTTCAGTCTCTTCTCCATTTTTTGTACCTGTAGTTCATGTATGACCTTTGGAGTCTGCAGTTAGTTCCTCTTTAATTGTCAGGCCCAGTCTAATTTCTGTTACCTATTGCCAAATTTCTATATCAAAATTGCTCTATTTATGTTATAGCTTTTAAAGTAGTATAATCTTCAGGGGTTCTCAGAAAAGAATTAAAATAGAAATTTCCATCCCTTTAATTCCCCTACCCCACCAGTATAAATTGAACAGCGTCGGGAAAAGGCAATGGTTAATTTATTTGTACTTAGTTTAACCTCTTCAGGCTATTGACACTAGAACTGGCTAATCACAAACTTATTAAGAACTATTAAATTCTCATTAGTGATACCTCTAGGTTACAGCCATGTGGCACAAGTCATCATTTAGTAGTAAATATTAAAGAATATTTATGAAAAGAAGAGAAAGGCATGCTTGCATTATTCAGAAGAAAATACAAGGTTAGAACTTAATTGGTATCAAAAGCAGGTCAGGGGCTAATTATGATCTCAGATCCCTGTAACTTTACCTTCTCAATTCAAGACCTCTAATTGTTTCTGGCAATGCCATGGGCAGGAGCATAAAGTGTTTCCAGAAATATGAGCAGCTTAGAATCATTATTAAAGTCAGGCTGTCTACACGATTAATAATGTAGTGTAATTTTATCTGTAGTAGTTTTCAGAATGGTTTGTTATGAGATAAGGTAATATTGATCCATCTACAAGTGAGGGCCTATGCAGATAGGTGAAAATTTAAAGCTGAGATCAAACATATGTATCAATCAATCCATTGATACTTGGAAGTCTATATATGAACTATAAAATGACATGTAACTTATTAACATTTAATTTCTTTCTGTTCTTGTATGTCATTGAAGTATTAAAGAATAGTAAAATAACAGTACACATTGGCAGATGGTCCCATTGCAAAGCTGTCTCAAATTATATGCAAAATGTTGAGTGTAATTTAACATATCAAGGACAAAGTTAAACTTATGCCATATAAAGCCAGCATGATTTCTTTGTGAATTTTTATGTTAAATTTTCTTTAAAAGATCACATAATAGTATTATATAATCAAAACAGTCAATAACATAGGTGGACATTAAATAGCCATTTAAACTAGTTATAAACCTCCTCAACTTTATTAGTTCTCTTTACATTTTCTAGTCTTATAGAAACTATTAGATCTTTTAAAACAAAATAAATTCATTATTTTAAGTTGAACATTTGTCTTTGATTTGTTTGAATACCTTTCATTAAAATTTTGCTTATATAGAGAATATTTTATTTACATTTGAGGTGATTGAATTAATATATTATATATTTTATATGTATTCACATACACATATATAAACACACAACATATATACATATGCATAGATAGATAGATAGATAGATAGATAGATAAATAGATAGATAGATAGATAGATAGATAGATAGATAGATAGATAGATAGATAGGTAGATAGATAGACAGATGATATATAGGTTGGAATTTAAAGCTGTGACCAAAGCAAATTTTCAGAATTACAAAGACACAGAAAAAAAAAAAAAAACCATACAAACTGTTTTGGAAAAGGCTGAAATTCCAAAACTATTGTCTTTAGATGATCTATTAAAATTTTACTTTATAAAATTTTAGCTTTTATACTGACATATGACCATTTGTACAGCAATGCCTGCACGTATTTTAATCTTCTCATCAGTATAATTCTATAGAAAAAGTATAGTTCACTGCTCTGTAGTAACACAGAAACTAAAGTATTATACTGTAAAGTGCCCAGCATTTGTATTGAAACATCTTACTAACAGCAGAAGAGTTATTTAATTTTCTTGATTCTGTTTTTTTTTTGTTTTTTTTGTTTTTTTTTGTTTTTTTTTGTAAAGTATGTGACAGTTAGGGTCTCAGCTAGTGGAACTATTTCTTTTTAAATCTTATTACAGATGATTTTATAGGAAAATTTACAGGCTTAATAAATATGATTCTCAATAGACACTGATTTTGAGGAGCATGTTATGAAACTTTAAAAGGTGAGCATATCAGTAACATACCATACACTTTACATATGTTAAATCACATAAGAGAAAGTAATCTCTAAAGTTAAAGATTATTCTTTTAAGCTTTTGATCTTTGTCCATATCTTCATTTTTCTTGTGGATGTTTCGTTGTTAAGTACTAGAAGTTCATAATTTTTTTTTCCTTCAGACTTTTAGAATTCCCAGACATCACCTACTCCAGGTAAAATCTAATTGAGGCAGAGAGTTTTATACTGGAAATGATCAGCATAATGAACTAGAAACATTATCAGTGAGACAAGCCCTAAATATTCCAAACATGTAATAGACTCTTGATATTTGATGGTGAATCAAAGATGTGTGTGCATGTGGTCTGCCAGCATGTATACTGCGTGCTAGATGACCATGGGGAACAATGCCTGTTATTCTTCATGTATTTAATTACATTAAAGGTTACAGAATCTCCAATTTAGAAGATACAGTGCAAGTTTTTCACCATTGTGCAATTTCAAATACCACAACCAATTTACAAACTGAATACTACTGGACTAAATAAGGACCCAGAATTGGTATTCATTTTTGTTTATTTGTTAATTCTTCATTCTTAAATTGAATAAGAATATATTTGTATTCTTTGCATCATTTGGTTCAGTTTAGATTGACAGCCTATAAGAGCAAGCTTGTAGGATACACGATAGCTGGCTTCCTGGAAACAGCTATGTTAACATGTGAATGATTGCCAGCCTGGACTCTGCTCATTGTTAAAATAATAATTAGTAATAATTAATGTTAACACTTTCTTGCATCCCCTTACTGGCTTGTTCATCTTCAGCTGCCTTTTGTTTAAAACATCCTATTACAGGATAACATGAAGATAAGTATGAGGCCAAATCTAAAACTTACTTTTTTCAGATGTTCACTGGGAAATTTTTCATCCAAACCTTAAAATGACAGCAGATAGATTTTGCAAAGTGAAATTAATCAATTTGGTCTCTGTTAAAAAAAAAAATCCAACAAAAGAACTTCCAAATGCATTTTAGAAGAATTGCAATAATTTGTGTTATTTTAGTAACTATGATGTTTGCACACACACACACTCACACACACACACACACACATATATGTGTGTGTGTGTGTGTGTGTGTGTGTGTGTGTGTGTGAGTGTGTGTGTGTGTATGTATTTGTATTGTTTTTTTGAGGCAGGGTTTTTCTTTGTACCCTGGCTGTTCTAGAAGTCACTGTGTAGACCAGGCTGGCCTCAAACTCAGAAATCTGCCCGCCTCTGCCTCCCAAGTGCTGGGATTAAAGGTATGCACCACCACTGCCCAGCTCAAAAATTTTTTTAAAGAAATGCTCAATATGGTTAAAATTGCCAATTTCCCAGTTGTCTAAGGAAGGAAACATGGATAATAAGGTGATTATGGTGCCTCATGCCATCTTTCAACTAAAAAAAAATTAGGGAATTTTAGTTCTCCCTTTACTTGTTTGGTTTTATTACATAATTTAAAAGTATTTTTAAAAGCATAGATCATCAGAAAAAGAGAATATTTATCCAAGATTCTAAGACAATACAATGAATTCTTTCAGGTGAGTTTAACTACTCTAAAGTTTAATGATGATATTGTCTTCAGGCATTGCTGTGTATTTAGATGAATATAAAAATAATATTGTCAGGTAACACCAGACACTTTTTTAAATGTTGCCCACCTGAATATCTGCTATAACTGAAAATATTAGCAAAAATTACTTGAAAATTGACTATATATATATATATATATATATATATATGCATATACATATATGCTATAAAGGAGCTTTCATAATCTTAAGGTTAATAATAAATAAATTTTAATGACTCAGGGATTTCTTGACAATTACTAAAGTGATTTTATCCTCTAATCTCAAAGCATATTCTACTCAGTTATTTTGGATGGTGTTTTTTTTTTTTTTTTGATTGTGTCCTAATTGAGGAGTAATCAATTAAAATATTTTACCAACAACTTTTTTTTAAACATGTATCAATTTTGGTTGTGAGCCTAGCCTTTAACGGCTGAGCCATCTCTCCAGCCAACATGTATCAATTTTAAACATATACCCTATACTCTCCCCCCGCCCTTCTCCCCTACCCACCCATTCCCACTTCGGGGCATATAAAGTTTGCAATACTAAGGGGCCTCTCTTCCTGATTATGGCAGACTAGGCCATCTTCTGCTACATATCCAGCTAGAGACACAAGCTCTGGAGGTTCTGGTTAGTTCATATTGTTGTTCCTCTTATAGGGTTGCAGACGCCTTCAGCTCCTGGGGTACTTTCTCTAGCTTCTCCATTAGGGGCCCTGTGTTCCATCATATAGATGAAGAATCTTAGAATACCCAAGATACAATTTGCAAAACACAAGAAAATCAAGAAGAAGGAAGACCAATGTGTGGATACTTCAATCCTCCCTAGAATAGGGAACAAAATACCCATGAAAGGAGTTACAAAGACAAAGTTTGGAGGTAAGACGAAAGGATGGGCTATCCAGAGACTACCCCACCAGGGGATCCATACCATAATCAGTCACCAAACCCAGACACTATTGCATATGCCAGCAAGATTTGGTGAAGGGACCCTGATATAACAGGTTGTTTTATATATAAGCAATTTGTGAAAAAGGATAGGAAGGAATCCTTCGTTTCTGGGGGTTGGCCTTCTGAGATCACAACCTCACTGCATCTCCAGTACACAATCTTTTTCTGAATATGGTTGGAGATATATCTGTTAGTCCCTACTCCAGACACATATATCTACCCTGCCTCTAGAAAAATAGGCCAAAATAAACTTTTTCATAAGTAATTTTTTTCATCATAGACTGTGAAAATAGTAATGGAGAAAGGACAGACATGCTAGTGAAAATGGGATCAGATGAGATGCTCCTATCACATCTTGAACCTCATAGTCTTTATTAGCTACACATCTGGGAAGTGGTTAGATAGACTTAGTAGGAGGTCTGTATAGTCAAGCAGTCTAAGGCTTCACACATTCCAGAGAAGGACTTCGGAGTTGTATGTCTCTGAATACACTACCAAATTTCCAAAAACACGTATACTGAGAATCCACCAGAAAAGCTGTGCTACAGTTCTTGGGTCTAGCCCATTTGGGGAAATTGAAAGAATATGGTTTTCCAAATTGTCCACAAGGGCAAGGCATTTGTCTCTTTGATATGCCCATGCCTCTGCCAACAACACACATTCATTCAAGACATTATTCATTCTTGGATTCCTCAGCTCCATACCATTATGGTGTTATTTCTCAGCAGCAAAAAGTTACCTATTGTCTTAGTCAAGGTTTCTATTCCTGCACAAACATCATGACCAAGAAGCAAACTCTGTGTGTGTGGAGCAAATTGTGGGAAGGTTCAGCTTACATTTACACATTGCTCTTCATCACTAAAGGACATCAGAACTGGAAACTCAAGCAGATCAGGAAACAGGAGCTGATGCAGAGGCCATGGAGGGATGTTCTTTACTGACTTGCCTCCCATGAAATGCTCAGCCTGCCTTCTTATAGAATCCAAGACTACTAGCCCAGGGATGGCACCATTTGAAGGTGTGTCCTTGTTGGAATAGGTGTGACCTGGTTGGAATAGATGTGAAACTTTGGCTGTGGGCTTAAGACCCTCACCCTAGTTGCCTGGAAGTCAGTCTTCCACTAGCATCCTTTGGATGAAGACGTAGAACTCTCAGCTCTGCCTGTACCATGCCTGCCTGGATACTGCCATGCTCCTGCCTTGATTATAATGGACTGAACCTCTGAACCTGTAAGCCAGCCAGCCCCAATTAAATGTTGCTTTTTATAAGAATTGCCTTGGCCATGGTGTCTGTTCACAGCAGTGAAACCTTAACTAAGACACCTATATAACATATAAAATATCTATGTAGATGTGGTACACATAATTTGTATGTATATGGCTGTTGGGATAGTTGAAAACTTTCTCTATTCTGAATGTGATTTTCTATATTCTAAATATGACCCAAGTTGAAATATAAACTTCATTTTGCTTCAAGTATATCTCATGTATGGACTTGTGGAATATCTTAATAATACATTCAATATGATGTGGTTTCACCACTATTTTATGCTTCCACTTTTTACAGTTCTCTCAATGAGAAACTCCGCAATAAGCATTTGTTTCAATCATATTGGTATACCTGGGTTATCTTTACAATCCTTTATGTTAAAGCTTACCATTAAAAAATCCTTTCTACATGACAGAGCATGCATTCTTAATCAAATCAGAACTAGGCAACTTTCAAGAGAAATCCATTTTATAGGAAACATCTTGATAAACAAATTGCTTAAACATTTAAAAACCACATGTCACAAAAATATAGGCATATTTACAAATATGTATTACTCTGTGTGTGTGTGAGTGTGTGTGTGTGTGTGTGTGTGTGTGTGTGTGTGTGTGTGTGTGTGTGTTATGGACAAATGTGTTTAGGCTCAGCTTGGTGGTAGATAGAACCTTAAAACAATCGAGAGTTGTGCTACTTGTTGCCTAGGAACTTGGCTGTGAGTGTAAACACTAGCCTAGATTACTCATAAGAAAGAAGCTATTTCTGAAGTGAGTGACTCAAGGGACCATAATTACATAGTATCCATATCTAAAGTCTGGGCATAGAAACTATTTGGCCAAGGAGGCAGAGGACTTACTCATAAGGAAACAGAAAAATAAAAATTATATATTTTTATCTCAGACTATTCAAAGAACTTGAGGTCAACTTTTGTTCTTCATAAAATTTTGTGTTACACACATGTGTGTGATTCAGTCTTGCTTTCCATAGGGATGAGACTGTTTCTATTTTTCTATTTCCATTCTCTTCCTGTTTAAATAATTTCTCTTGCTTGTTAAATTGACAAGCTAAATGAAACTATTTTCAATAAATGAATTTGTATTTAACTGAAGGTGTACTTAAAATTGACACATTATAAGCTTATTACTATCCTATATATAGTATTCAACCTATAGTTTAAAGTAAAACTTCAAGATTTTAGAAATGATTAATCCAATCACAGTTAAATGAAGCTTCTTTATATTTGAAATCTCAGATAAATAAACATACATTTATTTACTGATCACTAAAATGTTCAATTACACCGTTTCATGATTTTTAGATGATTTTTATCTTTTTGAAATGTTACTGTTCACTATGACTTCAGCATCAATGAATAGGATAATTTTAATTATTCTTTTAATATCTGGAAAACAACATGCCAAATATCCAATTATCATGTCGAATATGGACATGAGACCAGACAGGAGACTGGGTTGCCATTGAGCCTGGCATTCCCCAGAGAAATAGATGAATACTGCAAAATCAGAGTATACAATCTGTCACCTTCAATCTTCTTCTGTGCCACACCCCTGGCTGATAGGAACCTCTGCTGCTTCTATAAGCATAGTGCTGACTTCTGCTACAAGCTTCCTGACATGTGTCACCTTTGAAGAAATGGTCCTGATTGAGCCTCTCTCTCTGTGGGGATGTATGCCTGTCATTGAGTTCAGTTTCCCTGGGGAACAAGATTCTTTTGTGTGGATCTCGGCCAGTTGTGATAGTCACCTTGCTGTGGCCAAAGCAATGGGAACTGCTCAAGTGGTGGTGACTGACCTATCTCCTTCTCGGTTGACCAAAGCCAAGGTAGTTGGAGCAGACTTTACCATCCAGGTTGCCAAAGAAACCCCTCAGGTGGAAAGTCTGCTAGGGAGCAAGCCAGAGGTCACCAGTGAATGCACAGGAGCAGAGTCCTCCATCCAGACAGGCATGTATGCCACTCACTCTGGTGGGACCTTGGTGAGTGTGGGAATGAGCTCTGTGATGATCAATTTACCCCTAGTGCAGACAGCCTTGTGGGAGGTGGCTATCAAAGGTGTATTTTGATATTGCAACTCGTGGCCAATGACAATTTCCATGCTTGCATTGAAGACTTTGAAGGTAAAGTCCTTAGCTACCCATAGATTCCATCTGGAGAAGGCTGGAAAAGCCTTTGAAACAGCCAAAAGGGGAGTGGGGCTGAAAGTTATGATCAAGTGTGACCCCAAAGACCAGAACACCAATTGCGAATTGATTTATGCCCACAGTCCACTCTTTCAGCATCTAAGGGCTAAATGTCTAGAAGGGGGAGGTCATTAATGCCGAACTTTCTTTTGAATGGTAAAAATAATAAAATCATAATCCTTAGAGGATTTGGTGTGCTTTAAAGACAGAAGTAGGGACACCTTGGGGGACCTTGTAGCCAGAATGAGATGCTTATACTGTGGAAAGTCTAGCACAAAGAATCTGACAGATAGGTCCTGGGAATGCCCTTTCTGTAGTACCTTCTTTGGATGAGGAGACGAAGCATGTCTCTCTGTCCATGTTCCACTCTGGCTGCCAAAGAGTGAGGCTGACTTATGAAGAAACGGCTTCATAACATGGAAGTGGCCCCAGGGCTGAACTTTCAGTCAGCTGTTCACAGCACAGTTTCTCCAGCTAAGTATCATTTGAGGGGAATAAGAAAAGGAACTTGCCTTCTGGATCCAGGCAAGGAACTAACTAATCAGAAGAATAAGACAAATACTAGATGAGATACACTAGCTTACATTCCCCAGATGTGTAAAGTATAAGGGCATTCAGCTCTGCCCAAAGACCACCCCTGCCTCAGCTCATAAAAATTCTGTCCTTAACATTTGCAAAGTGGAGGCCCACCTTCCTAACACTGCTTATGCTTGAGCAGGAGTGGTACTGGTTGCTAGGCAACCAGGGGATTTTTTTTTTTCCACCCAAAGAGCTTAAATCCTGCCTAACTCATATAAGATGGCTCCAGGAGGGCTTGAGTTTCCCAATCACAGGATTAGACACCTCTCCCAGGCTCACTCCCAGGCAATTATTTTCCTGTTCCATTCAGTTCTGGCTATCAAAAGATGCTCCCCTTCTCAGGTGGGTAATGCTGGTGATGTCTGTTGGATGGGTATCACAGAGCAATTTCATCATAGGGCTTTTCTTTATAATATTTGGGTCCAAATCACACTATTTGTGATCTTAAGATAATCAAGAAGTGCACAGTAACTGTGATGTGACTTGGGCTACAGTGTGTAATCCATCTCTTTAGCTATGAGTAAGGATGTGGGGGAAAAAAAAAAAAAAAAAAAAAAACTTTGCTGCAGAAGATCATGGCCCAAACCTGAGCTTTCTCAAACTGCTTCACATAATAAAATCTGTCGCTGGTGTCAGGAAAAAATAAATAAAATTACAGATAGATAGAAGCCAACTGGACAGACATAGATGTTGGGAAACAAATTTGGAATTCTGAAAAAGGAAGAAATATTCTTAATTGTTGAACAGTCACTCCATCCCATATCTTCTAAAACATCAACCAAGACTATCTTTATCCAAGGAAGAGAAACATTTATTTCTTTCAATACTATGCTCTTTGCCACACAGATATTCTTAGCATGATAATGTGACACAAAAATGAACACATAGCTAAACTGGCATAAATATATAATATACACACAGAGAACAGAATCTAGAAAGTGTATCTTACAAAGTAGGTCTTCCAAACAAGTGCAAAATAGAAATAAATATTAGTGTTACAACAAAGTTAATGCTCACGTGTAATAGCTCAATTATGATTACATATGAAATGCCCTTTAAGACTTACAGATATAAGACCTTAAAAGAATAAGAATTATGTAAACAGTAAGAATTAGGTAAACACTAAGAATAAGAATTAGGTAAAAAGCATTAGCTTTTAGGTTTTCCTCAAATTTAGAATGTGAGTATCATGTAACTCATTTTTGTTTGTTTATGCTTGGTATTATAGAAATAACAAAATTTTACATTCTTTGAAATGCTTCATTATTTCTTTGTGGAAAGACAACATCACCATATAAACTGGAGAACAACCTATGAAGGTATTTATTAAAATGCTAGATCATGACTATAGAATCAATATCCTATTTTTTTTCTAGTTATAAGCCATTTTAACATTCATTTCTTTCTTTTGTGTGGATTTGCCTCATTCATAGCACACTACTTTATTGATTTTACAATTTAAAAATATTATAACTGAAATAGCCAAGTCTCTTACATGTGATGCTGTATTATATGTAAATAAGATATATGTAGTATTGTATTATTCATCATTCCAAATGCATCATTTAGAGAAGAAAATGAAGCTCAAAGTGTGCAATTGCTCTCCCAGGATAAGACGCCTAGTCACTTTTAAGACAGAACTTGAACATGTTCTCTAATCTCTGTTCTAGCACCCGGTATTCTACTTGCAAATGCTTTCTGACTTTTGATTTAACGTGTTCCACTTCTCTACCTCTGAGGATATGAAGTACAAAAGTAAATTATATTTGCAACGTGTAATTATCATTTCCGAGGCTTGTTGCTGAATAAGTTCATCCTTTCTAGTTCTTTCTGAACTCTGGCTGGCTGGTTAAACTCAGCTGTTCTGGCTCAAACTGCTCTCCAAGCTGATTGATTCAACCTGGTTTCTCTCAGCTTCTCACTGAATTGTTCTGCTTGGAAGCAAACTCTAGCAATTTGTGCTAATCTCATGGCCCCTTCTTATTCTAGCTTCAACTGCCTCTGCTGACCTGCGCTAAACTTCGGGAACTCCTGAATGAACTCAGCCCCATTGCACTGCCCTTAGTGTACAGCCTCCCAGCTGATTCTCTCTTTCAGTGCTGTTCTTAAATAGCTTTTCCCTTTCTGTGCTGTTCTCAAGAGAGCTGGATGTATCCTAACTATGACTCTTTCTGGCAAGTCTTTCTCTGATTTGCCACTTGGTCTGCCTCTCAATTTCATTTTCAAACACAGCTGCTTCCTTCAACAGTTATTTTACCTTAAAGGATTAAGGGCCTGTCTGCATTCCAGCCAAAGGGATTAAAGGTGTGTGTGGTGATGTGTGTGCATTCCAGCTGGACCACACAGACCAAGGTTTTAGGATGTGGTCCCTTGCCAGAGCAGCCATGTTGCTGTACTCAAGTTCCTCTAAAATGGAGAGTTTCAAAAGAAGCAGATTAGCTTACTAAAGAGAAGATCATGTCTTTTGTTCCCAGAAACAATTCCAAGGGTTAAAATGTGAAATGGAATACAAGTTATGAGGAAGAAATCCCAAAATACTGTTTTGCCTGCAGCTTCTGACTTACCTTTTTAAATACATGATCATTCTGTTCATCAAAATATTTCTAAGGTTAATGTTTGTCTTTAATTTTTACATTTTTTGATTTACTGATAAGAAAAAAAAATTTTCTATGTTTTCAAATTACTTCCAAGATAACTACACATTTTTGGTGTTTGTTACTTGTGCCCATCTGCAATTTATTTTTATTATTGATTTGTTGCTTTTATTTTTAAATCCACTTAGGTTAATTATGATATTTTTGTTACCCATAATTTTTGGATCATCTCTTAGTTCATATTACCTAGTATAAACCATAAACTGGATGGCCTGAGATAGATTATAGCACACTTCAATATAGAGCTAGTAAGTGAATTGCACTCAGCTCAAGCAGCTGCTTGATAATTCACAAACAAGTCATTGAAATATTGAATGTACACCTGACATTTTAAGGGACTTTGTCTACTTCTTCTTCCTCCTGCTGTTGCTCTTAAGGTTTGTCCATAGCTGTGCATGCAGAGACAGGAGTAGCTTGAAAGATAATTCCACCTTAATACTTATATGTGGAAACTGAGGCAACTGGTTTCCCACATTGCCAGTACACTGTGTCCAAATTCGACATCACTGGAATGAGTAGCAATACATCCTAGTTATAGCATGCTTACAAAGTCATTATTTCATATTGCTGGAGATTTTATCTCTGCTACACTAGTGTTCTTCCACAGTAGGATGCTATGGAGCAGTTAATTACAGGCTTTTCTTAGAGAAACATCTAGGAGTATAAACAAATCCAAGATATGCTGCCTATTTTTGGATTTCCCCGGGCCTGATGACTCACAAGAGTAAAGAAGTAAGTTTAATTTCTCTTGCTTCCCAGGTAACTCACATTTCCTATGCTTTTCTAAATAGACAGGAAATAATTGAAATTCTATTTTAGTACCATTAGGAACATAGGGGTTTTTGACATTTATTTTATCTGAATTTTTTCTTCTATTTTTAATTTGTTTTTTAGTTATTTGTTTTATCAGAATCACAGAATTTGCTTTATATCATCAATGTACTGCTCTCAAAAATACTATGTATGTACTTTCAAGATTAAACATTTTCCTTACCTTTATTATAGTCACTTCTGTAGAAAACCATCTGAAGAATATCCATGGCTTCTTCATGTTCTCAAAACTATCACTCTCCCCAAAGTTAACAAATGTTTCCTTGCATGTGTAAACTTCACAATACTATGTGGATTTGTTTTAAGAAAGGAATATTAAAATAATTAAAAGGCCACCTCTTTGGACTATGTAATTTTAAGTACACATATAGATGGTGCTTCAAACTGCATTTTGCAAAATCACATAAAACAGAATGTGAAACAGCCAGAGAAATAAACTGTATTGGGTCACTATATATATATAATAGGATTAGTACATATTATGTTAATGTCATTGTTAGCTTCAAAAGAAAACTATTAAAGTGACATATTTTTTGAATATTAAAAAATCTCAGCATCTATATTAATAATTTTAATGTTTACATATTATTTTATTTCTTATTAGTGAAACATTTCATTTTCTGAAAAGTATTACAGAGAAATGAGCAGTGGCAAAGGATTCTGAATTTCTTGACTTGACCCATTTTGCATATTTACTCTTTGGTTTTTGAAGATGGCTTAGTAGGAAAAGTGTACATTTTGGAAATATTGGAATCTGAGATCAGATTCCTGAAATTCAGGTAAAGCCAGGAGTCCTGAAACCACAATGCTATGTACAGAGATTTCACTGAGATCCTCAGGTGCTGTACAACAGATTCCTGGGTCTATCTGAATCTCCTTTTCAGTTAATGGCAAACCCTGTATAAAAAAATCAAGCAGGAAATGATAAAAGAGGCATTTCAACCTCAACCTGTGGCTGTCTATCATATGCACAGGAATTCAAACACCACAAGGACAATAATCAACCCATCAATCTGCATCTCTTTGCTAAAATATTAGAGTAGTATTTCTCAAACTGTGGATGGCCACCCCTTTGGAGGTCATATATCAGATATCCTGGACATCATATATCTATATTTTGATCTACAACAGTAGCAATAGTTATGAAGTAGCAAAGAAATAACTTTATGGTTGTGGGTCACCATAGCATAAGGGTTGCAGAAAGCGGCAAATAGAGTGACAATGGCTGTTTTCATTGCATTCTGCTACTCAGATATAAGACTGACGAAAGGCAACTTGGAGATAGAATAGTCCACTTCATGGTCACAATACACCCCTAAAGAAATCAGGGTGGGAAGCTGCCAGGGATCCCTCCCATAATTAGCCACCAAAATAAACACTATAGCATATGACAGCAAGATAATGCTGAAAGGGACCTGATATAGCTGTCTTGTGGGAGGCTATACCAGTGCCTGGTAAACACAGAAGTGGAGGCTCACAGTCAGCTATTAGTTGGAACACAGGACTCCCAAGGTAGGAGCTAGAGAAAGTACCTAAGGAGCGGAAGGGGTCTTCAACCCTCTAGGTGGAAGAATAACATGAACTAACTAGTTCCCCCTGCGCTCATGTCTCTAGCTGCATATATGGAAGAAAATGACCTAGTTGGTCATCATTGGGAGGAGAGGCCCCTTGGTCATACAGACTCTATATGCCCCAGAACAGGGGAATGCCAGGGCCATTACGTGGGAGGGGGTGTGTAGGGGAGCAGGGCGGGGCGCGGGAGGGTAAGGGAAAATTTCTGGATAACATGTGAAATGTAAATGAAGAAAATATCTAATAAAGAGGAAAAAAAACCCAAAAAAACAAAAACAACAACAACAACAACAACAACAACAAAACACCTTCGAAAGATGCTTCCTGGTTTAATCTTTAGCTTGTTTCCTGGCTAATCCATAGCCTTGCTTTCTTGTATTTCCCACTTCTACCTGCCCAGGGATGGTGTCCTACACAGTGACAGTGAGCTGAACCTTTCACACCACTCAAGGCAATCTTTGACAGAGATAGTCTGGGTCCAATCTAATCAAAACAATTCTTCAATTAGGATCCTGCTTTCTAGATTACTCTAAGTTATGTCTAGAAAATGATAAAATTAACCAAGTTAGTATATCATCTTTGCTTACTAAGTAGAATTTTGCCTAGAATGGTTTGGATGTTTTTATGTATATGATTCTAAGGAAGAACACTTTGTATTAAGTAACAAATTTGAGGGATCTTTGCTAAGAGAGGCGAATTCTCCCTTTCTCAGTAGTCATTTGTCACCTATATATCTTTGTTTGGAGGACAAATGAGATTTTCATCTCCTATGTTAGCACATCTTTAGATATTACCATTGTTTTTATCTTGTTTATGCACACAAACAACCAAAACACACTCAGAATGTTTCATTTACATATTTATGCATACTAATGTGTACACAATCACACATACACACACTAATAAAGTAAAATAGTCAATCAAGATGAGAGTGAGGAGGACCATGGAAAGGGGTTGAGGGGAAAGGACTTAGGACTAGATAGAGGGAGGAAAGGGAAAACAGGAAAATGATATCTATTTGAATTTAAAATCTACAAAAATTTTAAAAAATGAACAAAGTTTCCTAACTACCAGAGAAGAACAGTGGTGAAATTACAAAGTGCTAATTATTGCATTTTTAAAGTCATTACAATAATTAAAACATACCATACTATTTAAAAAAGTACTGTGGGATGGCTTTAGAAGTTCGATGCCCTGGTTGAGGGTTTTTGTTTTTTGTTTTGTCAATTTGACATAGTTAGAGCTTTCTGGGAAGAGGACCCTCAAGTCAGAAAATGTCTTCATCAGTTTTCCTTGAAAGCCAGTTTTGGGGGGCATTTTCTTGCTTAGTGGTTGATGAGAGATGACCAGTTAATGGTAGGCAATGGTACCCCTAGAAGGGGTGCTGTGTGATATAGGAAAGCAGGCTGATCAGGCAGTAAGTAGAGAAACTGCATTACTTCACTTCACTTCCTACTTTCAGATCCTTCTTTTGCATTCTGTCTTGTCTTCCCTTGATCATGGACTGTAGCCTGTAAGGTTTTAGTCATCTTGTTTATCACAGGATAGAATCCTAACTAGGACAATGAGCTTGCCATGCCAAAATAATGTAATAAATTTATGCTGGTCTTCAAACAGGCCTCAAACTTTGAGTGAAGTGCTAATGTGCACAAATCTATTTCTGAAGTCACATCTCTGCTTTTATAAATACGTTAGCTAAGCTTACCTCCACAGCCAGATGAGGACAGTTGCCCTGCTTTTGTTATTTTGCATGTCAATATTACATATGAGATTAATTTAAATATTTGTTATTTCAAAATGCTAAAGGAGAACATCTCTCAGTAATCTCCAGGGTTGCTATTATTTGAACAATCTTCATTTTTCATGATATGCATTCATGTTCCCTGTGCATGTGCATGCATTTCTGCCACAGACTGCAATAGAGGGTAAGAAGTCAGTTTAGCTGAGTGTCTTTTGCCTTCTGCCTTGTTAAAAAAGGATCCCACTTGCTTCTGCTGGGTAGTGTATTCCAGCCTACCTGGCCAGAAAACTCTCAGGTATTTCTCTTATTTTGCCTCTCTTCCTCTATAAGCATTCTGAGATTGCAGATGTTTGATCATATATTCTTTATTTGGCTTTTGATATAGGTTAAACTGTGAGGGTAAGTATTGGGCCCTCAGGTTTGCCCAGCTTGACTGGGTGATTCATCTCTCTTGCCCGATGATCTTTAGGTCAATCAGTTCACTGAAAAGTAGAATGTTATCGTTTGTGAAAAGTAAGGAAAGAAAGAAAGAGGCATAGAGGAAGAAAAATGATATAGAAGATGAAGAAATATAAATGCTACTACTCTCTGACTTGAAATGAGAAATGTCATTTTCAATACTTGTTATGTGACCATCTGAAATTGCCTAACTCTCTATAGAGTCCAAACTCTGGAACTTGTGCAGACTGACAAGCTGCTTGCTGACCAATGTTTCGTTCGCACTAATAGGAGAATGCGATTATATACAATGGGTAAAATATTTGCTCAACAGTGACACACTGCATTGGCAAAGAGATCTAGAGAATAAAAATGTTATACAATAATGCCATTAACCACTCCTCCTGTGAGGCTGGCAAATAATAAACACGCCCATGAGCGATAACACTTCATTTGTCAGGGCTTTGACTGGCTGTACCATCCTTCTTTTATTTATTTATTTTTCTAATTTAATCATTATCCTCTTGGATCTTTATGCTGTACTTTTATAGTCATTGATTTGTTTTCCTTACTTTAAATTCTTGAAATACATTCTCACCCCACTAAGTATCAAAATTCTGATCTTTGATAAATTAATGATATTTAACGACATAAGCTTCCATTTATAAATGAAGTTTGGTATTAATATACTCCACATACTTTAACATGTTATTTTCACAAACATTTACAATAATACCATTTAAACTTCCACATCGAATTTTTCTTTCATCTGTGGTTTATTAAATTTCAAGTTCATAAAAAGTTTTTAAAAAATATAGTCTTGTTTAATTGTTATCAAAACGTCTTGCATCATTTTCGTCTAATAAAAATTATTACCAAATATAGACAAATGGTAAATGTTTGCTATTATAAGAAGGTATATTTTACTTAGTAGAGAGGGCTATGATTACTATTCAATTGGCTCATCTTTTTGATATGTCTTATTGTATATAGCAACTCAAACTGTCTTTTCTGGGCTCCTGCCATTGACTTTCCCAGCTCTGGGTTAATGATATCTTGATGATAACCCAAAGGCAGTCATGGTGGCCAAATTTAGACCACGGATCAGCATACACTAGACATCTAGAATTTTCATCCCCAAAAGCTGTCTATATGACATTTTCTGAAACAACTTTGGCTATAAGATAATGCATATGTCCATATATAGCATTAGACCTGAAAGCAGAAATTGTTAATTTTATTCACCTTGTGATATTTCTACTTTTCTACATTTTAAAACTCTGTAAGTATGATTTGTGTCACATGCTTAATTGATTGTTTTGTAATATGTAATTTATATTCTTTATTTCTAGGATATGCTTTGCCTTGATGCTTTGCCTCTGGAAGAACAGTTTTAGAAGGACTGAATAGTTTATGTTAAAATATGTATAGAATAAAAATTTTCATCTTTGCTTCTTCCCACTTATATAAGTAATACTCAATCTAAGAAAAGTACTTTTATCATTGGGATATGTAATTTGTTTATATTTGAAATTACCCACATGTTTGAATTTACATTTCTGTATCAATTGATTTCTTTGCCTATATTTTCAGTGTTTCTTTTTTTCTACAAATCTCCTTGTGTATTGTATCGGTTGGTTTATTTTTCCTTTGTTCTAAATATATTATTTAATATTCACTTTCAAGAATATTTATATAGCCATAATTGTTATTGTCATGACAAGAATAGATTAGTATATACAAATAACATCTAAATAATGATGTTTAGGTCAGCTCTTACAGTTTACGATTTAAATTATAAAAATATAAATAAGAACTTCCATAGAGTCCTTATGTCCCTTTCAGTTTCTGTTGTTTATTTGGATTGTCATTTGGACTTTTTTAGAGACTCTTTTGCTATGACATCATACAATTCTTTTAGGGAGAATTTGTACTTATTTTTCTGCCAGTCTTGGATGAACAGTATTGTTCTGAGTCCCAGTAATCAATGGGAAATGTTAAGCTGATTTGAAGCTGAATTAATGTGCTGATAATAATCTCTCATTGCTTTTTATATTGATTCCTGATATGCATGATGCCAGACTGGAATTAAAAACATCAAGTTGGTCCAGTGCCTCCTCAGAGTTTAGCCATCCACTCTTGAGAATGCTGCCCCATGAAGATATCCCTCAGAGTCATGGAATTGCATCTTGTCAGAATACAATGTCAATGTTTGTTTTCTTCGAAGAATCTTTTGTCTTTATCCAATTGAAATCAGTCTTGAGTAGATGATATGAAGAAAATAATTATTTTCATTTCATTGTGAAATAATTAAGGCATGAGATCTAAGGGATAAAGGTATTTTCTTTTATATATTCTACTAAGGTGGATCACTGCAGAGAAATTCAGCAATTTGATTTCTTTCTAATTTCCAGTCCTGCTTAAGGCATGTCAGTGTGGCAAGCCTTGAATTACATTGTTTTTTATTTTTGTTGTTGTTGTTGCTATAACTCTTGGGTAGGCCCATGAATATCTCTATAGGTGGTTTTGATCTTTAATAAATCAAGAAATAAATGTGTTCATTTTATTAAAAACACGTGCATAGTGAGTGACGAATCTTAGTCTTGAACTCAAAACATCTGTATATAGAATCAATTTGCAAGGCTTGGAAAAGTGAGATTCATGTGTGTAGTAATCAGAGTCAATATAGTATTGCTACACAGACCTCAATCTATCTGTTGAAAGTAGATACATAAAGGGAAAAAATGTGTAACTCTGTGAAGGTCATTCATCTTCTAGGGCATGACATATTCCTAATAATATGATTGGTTATACCAGTTCATGTGTATTTAACCTGTCATATTATATTTGAGAAAATTCTCTAATAAAACAGTTTAGAAAAGACATATCCAGTAGAAGAAATAAAAAGTCATCTTGTCATTTGTTTCTATTACTCTGTGATCTGTCCTCCTTTTTCTTGCAGGGAATCTGACAATGTTGTCAAACTGATATTACAAAGATTACAAGGAATGGTCTCGTGGGGCTGGGAAATATAACCACATACTAGTTATATAAGTGAGCCGGGGAATTGCTACTTTTGAACCAGTTCCATAAAGGAAAGTACTTGCAAGTTGCCTGTGTTGTGCCATTATAGAAATGTCAGTACAGTGTTAAGGTTTTATACAGCCCAGGGGTTTTACACTTAAATTGGATCCAGCAAGAATAGAAAAGATTTAAAGTCAACCCAGGAAACAGTCATTTAGTGTGGTAATCAAGCAGAATTTTTCTAAAACCAGGAGTATGAGAAACACTTCTGTCATTTCCACTTTCCTGACTAACCAATAACTCACAAAGGGAACCTACTAAAATTAGATATTTTACACACCTATAGAATTTTTCCTGAATTACATGCTGGATGGTGGATTTTGCTGTTCTTGCTGAATTTTACACTCTCAACACAGTGTATTGGAAATTTTTATGAACACATGGTAGAAATTATAAGTATCAAGATTGCTATGTTTGATTTAAACATATTTTAACCTATTCTTTCCTTTCTGATAAGAATAATTATGTATAAATCAGGCTACAGATACAAAAACAGTAAAATAAGTTCAAAGGGTCAGAAAATTGAATGCAGTTATAAAGTAATGGGGGATGGGAAAGGGGGAGTAGCCACTAGAAAGTCCCAGATGTCAGGGAAGCAAGAGTTTCCCAGAACTTAAAGGGGCTGACATTAGCCAAAATACCTAACACAGGAGACATAGAATCTATAGAGACCATATCCAGTTTATAGGTACAGCCACCAGTTGATTGATGGGGCAACCCAAGCATCTCAAAAAATTTTTAAAAATTTTATTAGATATTTTCTTCATTTACATTTCAAATGCTATCCCAAAAGTCCCCTATACCCTTCCCCCACCCTGCTCCCCTACCCACCCACTACCACTTCTTGGCCCTGGAATTCCCCTGTACTGGGGCATATAAAGTTTGCTAGACCAAGGGGCCTCTCTTCCCAATACTGGCCTACTAGGCCATCTTCTAATACATATGCAGCTAGAGACATGAGCTCTAGGGGTTCTGATTAGTTCATATTGTTTTTCCACCTATAGGGTTGCAGACCCCTTCAGCTCTTGGGTACTCTCTCTAGCTCCTGCATTGGGGACCCTGTGTTCCTTCCTAGTAATGACTGTGAGCATCCACTTCTGTATTTGCCAGGCACTAACACAGCCTCACAGGAGACAGCTATATCAGGGTCCTTTCAGCAAAAAATTGTTGGCATATGCAATAGTGTCTGCGTTTGGTGGCTGATTATGGGATGGACCCCTGGGTGGGGCAGTCACTGGATGGTCCATCCTTTCCTCTTAGCTCCAAATTTTGTCTCTGCAAATCATTCCATGGGTATTTTATTCCCTATTCTAGGGAGGAATGAAGAATCCATGCATTGGTCTTCCTTCCTGATTTAATTGTGTTTTGGAAGTTGTATCTTGGGTATTCTAGGTTTCTGGGCTAATATCTACTTATCAGTGAGTGCATATCAAGTGACTTCTTTTGTGATTGGGTTACCTCACTCAGGATGATATCCGCCAGATACATCTGTTTGCCCAAGAATTTCATAAATTCATTGTTTTTAATGGCTGAGTAATACTCCATTGCGTAAATGTACCACATTTTCTGTATCCATTCCTCTGTTGAGGGACATCTGGGTTCTTTCCAGCTTCTGGCTATTATAAATAAGGCTGCTATGAACTTATTGGAGCTGTCTCAAGTCCCACACGATTGGATTGGAACAGATGTTGTTATATGTTATATGCAAAAGACATGAAACTCAAGAAGAATGAAGACCAAAGTGTGGACACATTGCCCCTTCTTAGAATTTGAAACAAAGCACACATTGAAGGAGTTACTGAGATCACATGTGGATCAGAGACAAAAGGATGGTCCAACCAATGACTGCTGCAGCCAGGGATCCATCCCATAATCAGCCACCAAACACAGACACTAGTGCATACGCCAGCAAGATATTGCTGAAAGGGCCATAATATAGCTGTCTCATGTGAGGCTATACCAGTGCCTGGAAAACACAGAAGTGGATGCTCACGGTCAGTTGTTAGATGGAACACAGGGTTCCCAATGGAGGAGCTAGAGAAAGTACCCAAGGAGCTGAAGGGGTCTCCAAACCTATAGGTTGAAGAACAATATAAACTAATTAGTACCCCCAGAGCTTGTGTCTCTAGCTGCATATGTATTAGAAGATGGCCTAGAGGGCCATCATTTGGAAGAAAGGACCCTTGGTCATGCAAACTTTATATGCCCTAGTACATGGGAACATCAGGGCCAAGATGTGGGAGTGGGTGGGTAGGGGAGCAGGGTGGGGGATGGGGGAGGGTGTAGGAAGCTTTCGGGATAACATTTGACATGTAAATGAAGAAAATATCTAATAAAAAATGGAAAAAAAAAAGAAAGAAAACATAGTGGAGCATGTGTCCTTATTACCAGCTGGAATATCTTCTGGGTATATGCCCAGCAGAGGTATTGCTGGATCAATTGGTAGTACTATGTCTAATTTTCTGAGGAACCACCAGACTGATTTCCAGAGTGGTTGTACCAGCTTGCAATCCAACAAGCAATGGAGGAGTGTTCCTCTTTCTCCACATCCATGCCAGCATCTGCAGTCACCTGAATTTTTGATCCTAGCCATTCTGACTGGTGTGAGGTGGAATCTCAGGGTTGTTTTGATTTGCATTTCCCTGATGATTAATGATGTTGAGCATGTTTTCAAGTGCTTCTCAGCCCTTCGGTATTCCTCAGTTGAGAATTCTTTGTTTAGCTCTGTACCCCATTTTTAATGTGGTTACTTGAATTTCTAGAGTTCAGCTTCTTGAGCTCTTTGTATATATTGGATATCAGCCCCCTATCAGATTTAGGGTTGGTAAAAATTCTTTCCCAATCCATTGGTGGCTTTTTTCTCTTATGTTACTCACATCCCAGTGTAGTGACTTGCTAGGTTGAGAGGCCTCAAAGCACTCATGAGACATAGAATTTCAAAAGAAACTCATTCTCCTGGGAAGACATTCTCACAATCCCTATATCCCTAAGTTAGTCTGGTGTATGGATCCATGTGCTCTCTTTTAGTATTATTTTATTAAAGATTGAATTCTGACCTAGCTAAGCCTTCCAGTGTTCCAATGTCCTAGAAAATGCTGGAATTTAGTAGGAATCTAGAGACAGGGAAACTAATTAGATATTACAAAGAAGGGAGCCAGAGTAGCTCAAGGCTGGTCTGTAGAATGTTTAGTAAGGACAATAGCCAGTCTTACCCAGGCAAGGAACTATGAAAGAGTTAGGATTTCCCACTGAGACAGGAATCTTCGCTAAGGCCAGGTATGGCAGAGTACATTACTTATTAGTAGAAAGTCCCTCCATAATATTCACTTAGAATAAAAGCCAAGTCACTCCCATATACAGGAATTTACAAGGGTTTAGGATCAGGCTGTGGTTTTAGAGTACTGCAGTATTCTTGAGAAGGTTAGTGTACTGGCTAGGTTTGTGTCAACTTGACACAGCTGGAGTTATCACAGAGAAAGGAGCTTCAGTTGAGGAAATGCCTCCATGAGATCTAGCTGTGCGGCATTTTCTCAATTAGTGATCAAGGGCTCCTTGT